>JAHHQI010000357.1:0-26622 GCA_028274465.1 Plantago ovata | reverse complement strand
GACGAAACTTTCAAAAAACGCGGTCTTTTAATCCCCGAAAAATGGGACGCCTAAAATCACTCGAAAAAGTTCTCAAACAAAATAAACATAAGTAGCACATACGACACAGAGACGAACAAATTCACATACCATTGGGCTTCTTTCCTTTCCATAACTCATAAGGAGTTTTCTCCACTGATTTAGATGGTACACGGTTCAGAATGTAGATTGCAGTCTGTAGTGCATATCCCCACAGATGGTTGGAAGAGTCGAGAATCCAATCATTGATCTTACCATGTCTAACAGGGTTCGATTCCTTCTCTCGACACACCATTTAACTGTGGTGTTCCAGGAGGAGTCCATTGCGATTGAATTCCATTTTTCTTCAAGTAGTCGATAAATTCTTCACTAAGGTATTCACCTCCTCGGTCTGATCGAAGAGTGACTATCCCTAGGTTCAATTCATTCTCGACCTCATTCCTAAACTCCTTGAATTTCCAAAAGGTCTCGGATTTATTCTTCATAAGATAAATATATCCATACCTTGAGAAATCGCCAGTAAAGGTAACGAAGTAAGGATAACCCCCACGCTCATGGACTTTAAAAGGTCCACATACATCGGTATGTATGAGCTCTAAGCAGTGAGTGGCACGAACACCTTGTCCAACAAAAGGTTTGTTCGTCATCTTACCCTTAACACATGATTCGCATGTACCATATGATTCAAAATCAAATGGTTCTAAGTAGTCCAACTTCCTTAGTCTTTGAATCCGTGTTTCATTGATATGGCCTAGCCGACAATGCCATAGATAAGATGGATTAATCTTCCTACTTGAAGACGGTTGTTTGTTATGTATTTGAAATAAAGGTAGACTACTTTGCAAAATATATAAACCATTC
Organism: Plantago ovata; assembly: GCA_028274465.1. Lineage (NCBI taxonomy): Eukaryota > Viridiplantae > Streptophyta > Magnoliopsida > Lamiales > Plantaginaceae > Plantago > Plantago ovata. Next base: position 25,743 of record JAHHQI010000357.1, on the reverse strand, counting down.
ACTAAGCGAACTTTTCCATAATACTGGTCATTCAATGAAAAATAACAAGTATTATTCGCAATCGAAAGGAAAAACCCATATTGTCTAACAATGGAATGGAAATAATATTTCTCACAATGGATGGAACAAAATAAACGTTATCAAGTTCTAAACATTGTCCCGAAGGTAAATCTATCTTGCAGCGTCCAACGGGTTGGCTTCAACTGGATTTCCGTTCCCAACATGCAAGTCGATTTCACCTTGCTTGACTAGCCTGTGATCAATTAGCCCGTGCACATTATTACAAATGTGTGAGCCACAGGCTGTATCTAATACCCAACCATTGGAGTCAAAAGTACTCATGTTCATTTCAATAACAAACATACCTGAGCTAGATGCCGGTGGCTTCTTAGCTTGATCTGCCCTCAGCTTAGGGCAATCTTTCTTCCAATGTCCTTTCTGCTTACAGAAAAGACATTCATCTGTGTGTACCGTTCCGCTTCTCTTGAACTTCCTTTTCTGGTTCAGACGTTTAGGCTTATCACTCGAAGTGTTAGCCTTGGCTCCCGACTTTCCCTTACCCTTAGCACCTTTGTTTCTCGGGTTTGGGTTAGACGGCTGCCCAACAAACATGATCGACTTTTCCTTCTTAGGAAGAGTTTGATCATATGTCTTCAGCAGATTATGGAGTTCGGGCAGTGTTACGTCCTTCGCATTCATCGTGTAGTTGATGATGAACTGTGAATACGAATTCGGCAATGATTGAAGGACAAAGATCACCATGATCTTGTTCTCTAGCTTAACACCGGCATCGGCAAGCTTTTCAAAGAGACCAATCATTTTGAGAACATGTTCAGACATGTTTCCCTCCTTCATTGAGCTTGCATCTGTGTATCTCTTTGATCAAATCAAATTCAACACTTCTAGCTGTCGTCTTAAAGAGCGACTCAAGATGCTTCAGCATCTCATACGGCAACATGCTTTCATGTTGCCTCTACAGCTCATTGCTCATTGCCGCCAGCATAATATACTGCACGGATCTAGCATCCTCAAGATGCTTATCAGACTTTGCCTTGATGGCTTGATTCCAAGCAGCAACCTGATCGGCAGTCTGATTTTCGGGGCACACGGGAATGACCTCGTCCAAGACGTACTCAATCTTTTCGTACCTCAGCACCAAACGTATATCCTGATCCAATCTAGGAAGTTTGGTCCGGTCAAAATTTGCTTCTCTAAGACAGCACGGAGCGAGATACTCGCCATTTCTAATTTCCTAAGGAGAAATAATATAGAACGAAAATAATAAATCAACTATTGAAATATTACTTCTAAACACACAGTCAACATAACTAAACAACAAGGTCCTTTAGCTGTTTAGCTCCCACTATTTTCACATATGCTTGCCCCCACAACAAACATACGGGTAATGTCCAACAAGTTACCGTAGTGGCCAAGATCCAAATCCATACTATGCTATACTCCAACGGGGACTGGTCGCATAGCATAATATGACCGGTAGGACTATCCAATTGCGTCACGCAACTCTTGCGTGTTAAATCTAATTTAACCCGATGCTCTACATATTGTACCTATCGAGGTCGCTAGATACAATATGTAGTAAGTTATAACCATAGGCTTACTCTAATCTGGTGATCACTGCGAGTCTGTAAGACGAGGTCGCCAATACAAGAAAACGCAATGAAAGTTCAGAATTAAAGCACCCTATGGAAAGCATCTCAGAAATACATACATATATATATTTCTGCACTTATATTGGTTGGGGATTGTAGCTTGAGGGTTGTTTTCAGTCATCTACAAACAAATAAGGGCGCCGCCAACCCATCATGCATGAGCGGTCTACACGTAATGGATGCCGCCTATCCATTCTAGTTCTAAACGCGGTCAAGCACATAATGGGCGCCGCCTACCCATACATAAAATATGCGGCCCGACAAATAAGAGGGCGCCGCCTACCCTCGCATGCATATCGGTCGAACGGAAAGAAACATGCATTGTCAAACAATAGCATATCGAGCAAACAAAACAAGTAGTAGCCTATGTGGATGCCAAATGACTTCATAATTTCATTATGAAAATTATAATCCCATACTTATAATCTCTATGAAATAATTAAAAATTTGGACTAGATTGAAAAATCGAAAATTCTATTAACCAGGTAGCAATTTTCGAAAACCCGAAGGACTTAATTGTAATTTTCGAAACCTTGGAGGTGTTAAATCTAAAATTCAAAAGTAGAAGGACTAATTTGCAATAAACAATAAATTGATAAATTACAAATAAAGCCTTTAACTTTATACTAATTAAATTTAACCCCTTAGTTAAAAACAATTACAATTAAATCATATTTATATTCCAAATATAAAATTCAATCCTCAAAATTTTTAAAATTCGATTTTGGGTCCAACCCGAAAAATATATATATATTAAACCCGTCCCCTACCGTGCCTGCGGCCGCGGGCGCCCGGCGCCTGCGGCACGCAGGCACGGGCGCCGCGCCAGCCTACGTCCCGCAGGCACCCGGTCGATATATATATTTTTTTTATTATTAATTTTTTTTATTTTTTTTGAAAAATTATAAATTCTAAATTTATACAAAAAAACAAAACTTTTGAAAATCGAATTAATCATAGAATCAATTGCATCCACATAAACTACAAAAGCATACAACATATATACGTATATACGCAATCAATTAACTTGGCTCTGATACCACTGTAAGAAAATACGGTGAGAGTTACCCCTAGGGTACGCAGCGGAATTTCAAAATTTTTCTTAACAAACAGGTTATGTATATGCCATATATATTTAAACACGTCAATTAGAAGACTAACCGTACTCCAAAAGCAAGCACAACTTCCAAGTCTTCGTAATAATCCAGTGTATCTTCTCCTTCGTCGAAGTCGAAGATATCTGCAATACTCTGATTATCTGCAAGACAATAAGAGTTAGTTTCCAGCTCCTAGAACCTCAACCTTGGAATCCACGGATGAACAGCCTATCGGAAGAATGCTAGGATATTCTTTGTGTGACCAAGAAGATGGGGCGGCGGTTTTCCTCCGGTAGGTGGCGGCGCGCGTGTGGCTTATAGAGGAGGGGGAGAGCTTTTATTTTCTCTAAGAAAACTGGGTATTCAACTGTGTGAATGTCTATATCAAAAGCTCTCTAATAGTCTACTATATATAGTAGTCAATAGAAGCCTAAAGCATAAGCAATTAGACTTCGTAAAGGAATAAGAATCTAATTCTTATCGCACTAGGAAACCAATTTCAAGTCTAGATTCATTCCCAATCAAATTAAAACTCAATCAGGAAAATCTAACTTATCCCTTTGACTTCTAAAAGAGGAAGGAGTCGAACTCCTTCCCCTAATCAGCTCGCGCGCGCGCGTGTCCTACGGGAGATAGGTGGGTCCCGATTTTGGGACCCACTTATAGTTCTAAGGCAATTCAAACTCAATTCTAAAATTAACATATCCTTTCAAATCAAACATCTATTATATTTCTAAAATATAATCTTTAATTGTATTTACATAAAATACAATTAATTAGCCAATTCAATTAATAATTCCAAATCATTAATTGAGCCACTAAATATTATAATTAATTCCAAATCAATTATAATCCATCAATCACAATTAATTCCAAATCAATTGCGATTCCATCTTCAAGGATATTCTGATAAGCTGAATCACCACATAGTGTGACCCATAGGGCCTCATTGTATTAAGCAAGTCCTAGACTAGGCAAAATGGAATTCCTAGACGGTTCCATTTGCAATATTAATACATGAGGACGTTTGAGAGGTTTCTCAAAGCAAACCCTTTCGTTGCGAAGTCTGTTGCGCTCAACGCGGCGATGGTAACGTCCCTTCATCTGACTGAGTCGAATGCATCTAGGATTGATGATGTGTCTATCCCAATAATACATCCACGGGCGTCTCAGGGAGTTGCTTGGTTACGAAGATATACTTATGACTATCATAATATATCGATGCACTGGCCAGTGACTTTACCAACACAACTATGAAGACTATGAGCAGCACTCTCCTGTGCTACACATGAGAGATGAATCCTTCACAGAAACACTTATCATCCCCATTTGTATGTAGCCATAATCCTGGATCGTGTCTTAGGTCAACTGCTTATTGAGAGCTGACATCGACGGGTCCACCAAGGATATGGGGCAACAAATGTGATGATAAAGTCATGTAAGTCCAAAGGACGACTGGCATCACTTTGACAACTTACCGGTTCTCATAGACACTTCGGTGTAGAGTATACATCGATGGGAGTGTCCGGTGGGTACTTCCATTGTTCGGTAATCATCCTTCGAACAACTATGCGCAGTTATGGGAACGTTTCTTGATTGTCCAACAATCCGTTCCGTGGTCGTGGGATCGGCTCACACTTGCTCCAACAAGTATAACCTCCACGCATACTAGTCTCAGCTGGTTCATTCAGACTCTTACATCCGAGATGAACCTCGACTAGGGAGAGTTTGGGATAGATGATAACTCACATAGCTCCCACTATATGTGTGATCGGTCATCTATCCGAGGGGACATGTTTAAAATCAATACAGACAGAAATAGAGATATGACATGCTGCATGCCTGGTGTAATATAAATATGAAAACGATACTCAATAGTCAAACAACAAACATATATTATATTACGTTGACCTGTGTAATAGTACATATATGCCCTCTATAAGGGCTGCATGCCCTTAATAAGGACGGTCTCTAGGACATATACACTATCAGGATGAATAGAACTCTATTGGAGAGAGCTAGGTGTATGCTACTGAGTTCTGGGGTAAGCAAAGGTTTCTGGGGAGAAGCTATGGTTAGAACACCAATACTCATCAATAAGAGTCCAGTTGTGTCTTTGAATTTTAAGACACCGGATGAAATGTGGACTCGAACAACTGGGGACTATACAAAACTCAAGGTGTTTGGATGCTTGGCTTAAGCACATATCAAGCAAGATAAGTTGGAAGCTAGAGCATTGAGGTGTATTTTTATTGGTTACCCAAAGGGGGTTAAAAGATATAAGATTTGGTGCATAGAACCTGGAAAAGAGAAGTGTATTATAAGAAGGGATGTTCAGTTCAATGAAGACATACTACCTTTGAAGGACAAACAGGCAGCAGTTGAGGCAGAGGTTGAACAGAGAGTGCACAACTCTGAGCCCAACTGTGACACAACATATACCATAAAAGATGATGTTGCGGACGCAGAACCAATATTACCAGTGAATGAAGAGTCTAGTAGTAGCTCAGAGACAGATTGGGATGATCAACCTGATGAAGAAGGTGAAACTTCTAACTATCAACTTGCAAGAGAAAGAAGTAAAAGGCAGCAGAGGAAAGCACCGGATATGTTTGGTTTCGGCAGGATTAGCAAGACATATCTTGTGCATGCTCTTAGTAGAGCAGAAGAGGAAGTGGATTCAACTGAACCACAGAGTTATCAGGAAGCAATCACATGTTCTGAAAGTGCAAAGTGTATTGGAGCTATTCATGAAGAATTTATGTCACTTGAGAAGAATGAAACATGGAATATTGTGAAGGTTCCTGATGGACAGAAGCTTGTCAGCTGTAAATGGATCTTCAAAAAAAGGGTGGAGCTCAAGGGTACAAAATACATAAGATACAAGGCTAGATTGGTTGCTAGAGGATTTACTCAAAGGGGAGGAGTTGATTACAATGAGATATTCTCTCCGGTGGTCAGACACACATCTATCAGGGTAATCTTAGATCTTGTTACTGAGTATGGCATGTTTCTTCACCAAATGGATGTGAAAACTACCTTTCTACATGGGGAATTGGAAAAAGAAATATATACGACAGTACCAGATGGAGTTGTTGTTGACAAGAGGCATAAGAGAGCATGTTTGCTGAAGAAGTCATTATATGGTCTTAAGCAAAGTCCAAGATAGTGGTACTTAAAGTTTGATAGCTACATGTCTGAGATTGGATTTGTGAGAAGTTCCTATGACAGCTGCATATATCAGTCTGGAAGGAAGCTGCTGAGAGAGTTTACTTACTCTTGTATGTGGACGATATGGTGATAGCTAGCAGGTCAATGGAGGAGATTGAAACACTTAAAGGGAAGTTGCAGGAAGAATTTGAGATGAAGGATCTTGGAGATGCAAGTAGAATTCTTGGGATGGATATCACTAGGGACAAAAAGGAGAAGAATTTGTTTCTATCTTAGCCTAGTTATCTCATGAAGGTTCTGGCCAAGTTCAATATGTCAAATTGCAGTAGTGTGGTTACTCCTATTGCACGTGAGGTGAAGTTATCTGAGGAATAATGTCCTAAGGATGATGCTGAAGAAAGGATTATGTCAAGAGTACCTTATGCAAGTGCAGTTGGAAGTATTATGTATACTGATTTGTTGTAGGTCTGATCTTGCATATGCTATGAGTGTTATCAGCAGATACATGGGGAATCCTGGGAGAAGGCATTGGGATGTTATGAAAGATGTTCTCAGATACTTAAGTGGCACAAGGATGATGGGACTGAGGTTCAAGAGAAGCAATGATTTGTAGAATTCATTGGTTGGATATGTGGATGCAGATTTTGCAGGGAACTTGAATGGGAGAAAGTCTATCACAGGGTATGTGTTTACTTTGTTTGGCACAGCAGTAAGTTGGAAGGCAAGTCAGCAATCTGTGGTTGCATTATCTACAAAAGAGGCAGAGTACATGGCTATCACTGAAGGAGTGAAGGAAGCTATCTGGTTGGGTGGATTGTTGAGAGAACTTGGTGTTCAACTTGATCATGTGAATATTCACTATGACAATCAGAGTGTTGTTATGTTGATTAAACATCATGTGTATTATGAAAGGACAAAACACATTGATGTAAGGTTTTTCTTCATCAGAGATATCATTGCCAAAGGAGTTGTGAAGATAAAGAAGATTCATACATCTTTGAATGCTTCGGATGCTATGACTAAGGTGCTTCCAGGATCAAAGTTCAGGTTCTGCCAGGAACTTGTGGGTGTCAAGACCTTGAGTGGGTCATCCTAACCGCAGGGATGGAAAGGGGAGTCATCTTAACCTTAGAGATGAAGGGGTGTATCTTAACTTGAGAGATGCTTATGGGATGTATCCTAACATTAGGGATACAGAGATTCATCAGACAGAAGATCGAAGATATATATGATTTAGATAAATTCGACATATGGTCTTGGGAAGATCTTGGATGATTCATCCTGGGGAGGCATCTTAACCTTAAAGATGCAATGGGCGTGTATCTTAACCTTAAAGGAACGTCGTAATTCTTATACGGAGCGAAATTAGAGAGGACCGTATATCAATATAGAAATTCGAGATACCATTTGTTCTTCCTCTATCTTTTAGGCTAGTACGATAATCTTGAACTTGTATATTTTATCGTAGTTTTTTTGTATAGGAATATTTGGTGTCATGTGGGTTTGAGTATTTTCAGCTCTTGTGTGTGCTGGTATTGTTTCTGATTCTCTATCTAGTTTCCAATACAAATTAAAACCCCTAGATACAAATTATAGGATCGATCCTTCCTATAATTAGGAAGGACTAGTCCTTTCTAATACTAACTCTAATCCTTATATTGTATGTCTATTTTTCTTTATATTATTATGTCTATTTTTATCAAATAAATAAATAGACCTTTTTTAGGATACTTTCTTTGAATGATACACGATAAGGACTGTTTCCGGATAAAAGTTGGCAGTACAAAATTATTTGTGATTGCATAAAGTTGCATCATAGTTGGTGTTGGTGTTAGAATATGCCTAGTCCGCCTTACGACTTAAAACAGACTAAGAGACGTTCCAACTAATAAGAATAGTCCAGAATATTAAGTTTAATCTTTTAAATCACTGTAATTTATATTGTTTCCATATATGTTGTAATTAGATCCCGCGTAATCATCCTTTTCATATTATATACACATATGAGCAGTCAGTCACCTACAATTGTGGTGGAATTAAACTTCCTTACACCAACACCACAAGGTCCGACCAATGAGGCAGAAGGGCCCGATACCCTGCTCTAGATTCGACCTTGAAAGTCTACCAGCAAGCAAGCCAAGACTTAACTAAGGACCGACCTACAAAGTGCTTAAGGCCCGACCCTCAAAGAAGTTAGGTCCGACTTGTAGGTCATCAGGAACCTTGAGTTAGTAACTATCTACCACAAGATACATAAGGTCCGACCTTACCAACGTCGGACCATGGACAAGCTAATTCAGGCTCAGGACCAACGCAACTAGGTCCGACCTTTCCAATGTCGGACCAGAAGTCAACAGTGTCATGTCTTAAGTCAAGACTAAGCATCTGAGTCCGAGTTTATTCTATCAACTCGGACCTTAACCTACGGGGAAGTTTCAGAAAGACTCAAGGACAAAAGAATCCAGTCGGATCCTGAGCTCGGACCACAGGCCGGGCCAGGGAGACGACAGTAGATTCTGGAGTAGTCCTACAGGTGAAATTACCACCAACTGTTATCACTTGTTTCAATTGGAATTTATGATGTTGAAGTAGTTATCACTTGTTTCAATTGGCCTATACATATACAGGTCTTGAAACCAGTTATAACTTGTTTTATTTCTGTTCCTAATTTTGTAATTGATGATCTTAATGACACTCGCAGGCAGGCAAATATATATTAATATAGGTAGTAAGTTGTTAAAATATTGAAATAGTTGTCACTCTCAATCTATGAATTCTACAGTAAGAAATTAAGTTTGATCTTCTTGAAAGGTTCGTTGCGGTACCAACTATTTAGGAAGCATCCTTGGTCATTGAATGCTTTGTTCTATTTGTTACCTGACACCTTGTAGTGAGTTGACTAATGTTTCATCTACATTGTGTTATTTATCACAGTTTACCTTGTGATGTTGCTATTATTGGACCAACAATAAATCATTAGTGGGAAAGAATTAAAAAAGCCTAAAATGTTTTTTTTTTTTTTTTTTTTTTTGGTAACGTAAGTTTATACCAATAGTAAAGCCAACATTTATCATTGTATTTACCACTCATTTTTCTCCTTTTATCAGATTCTTGCTTATTTCAGAGTTACTTTTTACTATTTCAAGCATAATTTGTTACTTGTGTTTACTCTTCCATCAATCATGCGTTGTCAACTTAGAGTTTTGAGTAGTTATGATTGAGTAATTTGTTCCTACAGTTTGTTGGAGTTGGAATTCGTAAAGTTAAGACTTACCCTATTAGACTATCTCCATCCGTTCAGACTCTTCAGAACGGGAAAATATGTGCCTACTATGAAATTTGTGGAAATGGAAGGCTTTATTCCCATTTGAGATATGTGGACATAGTCGGAGATTTTGTACTGAACAGGACAACCATTATGATTTAAGTATGATGACATTTTTCAAGTCGATAGTAAGAATTGATCAGTAATATTTCTAATCCCGAATTCTGCTGTAAATGAATGCTTCTCTGTTTACTGGAATCATGTTGTAATATCAAAGAGCTGGAATCACAACTTTTGGCAGAAAGAAAGCTGGCTAGGCAGCATGTGGTGTCCAGGATAGCGAGTAGAGGAAGAAAACTAAACTACAATACGAGGAACACAAATTTGAACAAGTGAGAATGCCCTATCTTCTAAGATACTCAGTGAAAGAAACAAATTCTCTTTTCGGCCTCCTTAATTTCTTGGATGGGAATGTGAGGGTTAGCAACTCTATTGAGAAATAAACAGTAGGCCTTCCCATTCGAAGATCATTGGCGGAGACGCACATATCTATGCAAGTTCACACTCCTCCAATGCTTTCCCCGGGCGGCCGTGTCCTCCTTTCTCTGCTTTCCTTCTCCTTCTTCTCCGCTCATCGTCATCATCTTTCTTTTTCGGGCTCATTACATATGGGCCCCCTGTTAGATGTCCCAATTACATCTGAAGGACCATTAGTAGATCAATTATATCCAACCTTCAAGTACATGTATTTTAATTACATCCAGGTCCACGATCTTGACTTTCGGCGAATTAAATCGTGGAAAGGACAAAATTACCCCTGCCGGAAAGTTTGATTATTCTGTCACCCAAACAACTTGGTTTAACACGTGCCAGGCATGTGAGGGACCTGGATGTAATTGAATTGCATTTATTTGGGAGTTAATGTAATTGGGAGTTAGCCGTTGAGATTCAAAAAAATAGCCATTGGAGTTGAATTTGGCCTTATTTAAAGACCTCAAAACTCCATTTTTTTTTCACTTTTTCATACTTCCATCAATTCCACTTTGATAATTGTTTTACTAGGCTTGAAAATGAGTTCAAGTGTTCTCCGGCCTGTTTGCAAGAGGTCTCAATGTCGAAAGCGTACGATACTTTCCGTGTCAAGCGAAGGAAGATTTAGTTTGAATTGTCCATCCCACGGATGGGAATGGGTGAATGATCAAGAAGCACCTTCATGACGTGGGAAGATTATACATCCTGAGGTTTTGTGGGAATTTGCTCCCACAAAAACAACCCACAGCGCGTGCAACAAAGAGAAGAGATTGTTGATGTGCAAAGAAGTGAACCAGAGGAAGCAAAAAAGGGAAACAGAGAAAGCCAAGAAATGGTGAACCTTCCCCTCCTATTCATGGCTACTACAACACAGACACAAGCAAACCTTCTATCAGAAACAGAAAAACCCTAGCCATCCCGATTTTTTGAAAATAACAAAATTGAGCAAAAAGGTTTACATATACCACTCAATACAACATCATTGAACACAACATTGAGCAAGCATGAGATCAATTTCAAAAAAAAAAAAATACTTACTTGTATAACAGTTGCCCTAATCCCAAATTTCGAACTCGAACAACTTCGACGATGTGGAAATACGCTACATATGTGCTTAGATCGTGAGAAGCTTGAAGAATTTCGTTTAATTTTGGTTAAAATCGACAGATATGGCGAAGAGAATGGGTTACGGAAGATGGCGGGACAGAGAGAATAGCGATGGGTGAAAAGAGGAAAAATAGTAAATGATGGGGAATATACGTTTAAAACCTAAAAAATGTAATAAGGGCGTGTTTGGTTACATGAGAGAGAAAATCTCAAAATTCCGGGGTCAACGCCGGAGCGGCCAAATGGGTTTAGATGTAATTCTTTGCAAGACGGTCCTTCAAATGAAAAGATGACATCTATCAGGGGGTCCAGAAGTAATATTCCCTTCTTTTTCTTTTGGAGTCTGTAGCCTCGATGCAGAAGAAGATAGAGAAGAAAATATACATCAGAATTAGAATAATTTTACAATTTTTGTTCATTGTTTGGTGACTTTGGTTAATATGTGGTTAATATGGTTCCAAAGTTTATAAAACATGGCAGTGTTGATCCTTTTTCCTTGACTTTTTTTTCACCGAATGAAACTTTGATTACCGAAATAAACCAAACCCGTGTGGTGCTTAACTAGGTTGTCTAGAGCCTAGTAAAGCAACTTTATCCAAAAGTATGTCAGTGTGAACTTCCAACGGAACGAACAAAGCAAGATAAAAACTTCTTGTATTACCACTTGAACGTCTCACTTTTATTCTCTCTACAAATGCTCTCACTTGGTTATGTTCCAAATTCACTATGCCTATTTCTACAACTATTAGAGAAATCCTACTACATTTTAGAGAGACCCATGTTTTTTGTTAGAGTAAATTTCAGTCTAATAAATTGCTCTCGATTTTCATGTTCCATCTCCATGGTCAATTTCTCCCGAGTTTTATGTTTCATCTCCATAATTCTAAGTCTTCTTCATCTTGTTTTCGAGAAAGCCACTCAGTGAAGAACTCATTTTGAGAACCTTTTTGAAAAACTTTTTGCTCTGTTTTGGATAAGATTTTTACTCCTTGTTTTTCGAGAAATCCACTAAGTGAAGAACTCATTTTGAGAATGATTTTTGAAAACCTTTTGAAATAATTTGTGGTATGTTTTGGATAAGATCTTTCCTTCTTGTTGGTATATGTTGACTCTTCATGGTAATTAGAATGATGTTCTTGTACATATGCAATTGGTTTATGTGGCTTTTTTAATTCTTTTTTAAGTAATATTTTGGAAACTGACTCATGTTAAAACTAGTTTTGATATGCATATTATTATTTTGGCATGCTAATAATTTAATCTTTGTTGGGTTATGGAGAGCTTAAAGAATCTGATTTAATTTTGAAGTTTATATACTTATTTTCATATATATTGTTGTCAATATTTAAGTAAAAATCTCCTTTTATAGAAATGATACAAATTATCAAAATATGCATGCATAAAATATTTTTTGTGAAACTATCTACATTGCTCCCACTTTACTAGGTTGAGTTTCGAATTCACTATTCCTATTTATAAACTCTGAAGAGGGATTTAGATCCTTCCATCTTATTATTAACTCACAACCTTCTAAAGTATTATATTACAATATTTACAATGTAAAATTTTCTACTACATTTTAGAGCAAGCCATCTCTTTTTTTTAAGAATAAATTTTAGTCTAATAAATTGCGCATGATTTTCATGTTCCATCTCCATTGCACTGATGTTCTCTTCATCTTGTTTTTTAAAAAGACTTTCAAAGAATAACTCATTTAAAAGATAATAACTAATTTTAAAGTACATGTTAGGCTATGTTCATTTTACCTTAAATTTAATTCAGTTTAGATATGTTCAGTTCAGATTTATTAAATTTAGTTTAGGTTAATTAATTAGTTAAAATTTAATAATTTATACTTCAAATAGGTTAAGTTCATTTCAATTCACATTTATAGTTCTCCCTCCTTTCCAATGAATTTAAGTGAAAATGGTGTAATTGAATACTTGGGAATTAGGATCCGATCCGGACCAAATGGTCTGGGTCGGATTGGACTGAAGTCCAAGGACCGATCGGATCAAAAAATGACCCGAACAAAATTAGCGTCCTAACTTCCAACCTAAAGAAACAAATACACACACACACACACGTCGTTTTTTTTTTCTTTTCTGCAACACCTCAAACTAAAACCATGGCGTCTTGCCCCTCGATTCACATCTCTCTGCAAACTAAAATGGCTTGATTCACATCTCTCTCCAGTCTCGATTCTACTGTTCATATTCCCTGCGAATTCGCTTTTAGCTATGGATGATGAAGAACATTTTTTTGAACCAACTCAAGATACTCAACAGAATCCAAGGTATTGTACTACGTTTACTGATTTTTGAACTGTTCAACGAAAGGGACCAGATTGGGCCCAAATTCGCGCGTATTCTACTCAGCAGCCTCTAGCTAGACCATCCAGTGGCACAAGGGACCAAAATTGTGAATTATTAAGTACTTTAACTCGATTGAAAACATTTTTTGCATTTGTTTATTCGGCTTGAGACCGCATTTGCAATAGGTGTCCACTTAGGGGACCAAAATTGCAATTTTCCCCTAAAGATTGTCCGATAGACTTATGTTCTAAATGAAGCTATCTCAACTCTAAAATTTTTTTGAAACGGAAAATATTACATGTACTCCTACACTAAGTTTATACAAACATCTTATACCAACTCATATCTCCACGCCTATACCGCCTTATGTCTCCGTTGGGGATCAAACCCTACACCTCTCCTTCACCAACCCAAACTCCCTTACAATGCACCACCCTATATCCCAAACTCTAAACTGAACTGATAAATAAGTTGGTCATATGACAAATTAAGGAATGAAGTCGTAATACCATAGTTACTTCAAAAGGAGTCATAAGGTGGTGCAACTGTAAGAAGTTAGGATAGTGAAGGAGAGGTGGCGGGTTCGATCCTTGGCGGTAGCGGAGTTGGTTTAGGTGACGAGAAATAAGTGGTTTATGAAGTTTGTATAGCATTAGTATTAGTGTAGGAGTAATTGTAATATTTGCCGTTTAAAAAAAAAATCACAGTTACTTCAAAGTACTATTAGTCTCATACACATTTAGCAGGCCAAGAGTATAAAGAAACCTTGCATGCAGAACAGAAAAACCAAAGTGAAATATAAATATGCAACAAAAATTTACGAGTATTCCTAAGACACAAAAGAAAATTTATCGCCCGGCAGCAGAAAGGATTAGGTACGTGATGATAGATTTTTCTGAGGCAGAGCGTGAATAATACATATGATGATGTCTTACTAGACGAATACTAATATGTACACCTAAAGCCTAAAGGACCATAAGTTCATTTATTACATCTAAATGAACATAAGTTCATCAATTACATTCAGCCTCCAACTAGATGCATTGTACTTACATCCAGGACAATTTGACTTCCTGGGAACTAAAATGTTGAAATGACAATTTTACCCCTACGAGAAAATCTGATTATTCTCTCACCCAAACAAATTTATTTTATATTTATTGCACAATGAACCCTAATATTTTCCATTTTACGAAAATGATACTAAATAATTCAAAATTAAGCCACGTAATTTATGCAAATTTCAAAATACACCTAAAAAAACAACTCTAATAAAATTTGTATTTACAATATAACAAAAATTCTTTTTAACAAAAAAAATATTCTTTCTTTAAACTTTATTTTTACCTTTCTTCACATCTCCAATCATCGGAATTATAATATAATTTCGATGACCGGAGTTGTCTCCCACCGGAAGTCTGCAAAAACTTCGATCGGAGCCTTGCAGGCTCCACATCGGAACTTGTAAGCGCACGGTCGGCGCAGCTCCGATCGAGAGCTGTAGGGAGCTTACATGCTCCCAGTCGGGAGCTTTAAGTCCGGTACCACCAGAATTCGGTAGTGGACTTGAAGAAGAAGAGGAGGAGAAGGAAAATATAAAAAGAAAAACAAAAGATAAAAGTGGAAAAAAAAAAGTAAAATATAAGGGCATGTTTGGTTGTGACAGAAAAAATCTAGAAATTGGGTGGTCAACGTCGGAACGAGGCAAATTGACTTAAATGTAATAAAAATTAAGATGGCGATTCAGATAAAAAGTGGCCATTTAGTGGGGGTCCATGCGTAATATTACCAAAATAAAAGGATTATTTTAATTTTTCGGAGAATAATAATGGGGCGAGAATTTGAGTGTCTCAATACTAACATGGTCAGAATTTGGGATAGGAGGTGGTGACAATTTCAATTCAGGTTTAGCTACTCATCAGAATTTATATTTCAAATAAATTCAATTAAAATTAATTAAATTCAGTTCAAATTTCAGTTTATAAATTTTTTAACCAATCAAACAAAATGGTTGGACATGGTTCCTTATAGATTTAGGAGTTGCAGTCGTACGGACCCAGTCCAATTCTGAACAGTACTTTTGTTTGTTTTTTTTTTTTATCTTCACCTAACTAAAATCAGGAAAGGGAAGATGACTGTAGTATAAAAGAAAAAGGATTTCTCAAAAAAAAAAAAAGGTAAACAGACAAAGAAGTCGAAGTACTACATAAATTGCTTGCCTAGTCCGTGGTCATCACCTCTTGGAGCGCATCATCAAGCAGCTATCTATCTCTTCCGATCAATCGATTCTTCTCATCGTCCACTGGTAATTGCTCTGCTCTGTCTAATTACTTGTTGAATTTTCCATACGTCTCTGTTTTCAATACAATTTATTTTTCTTTCTTTCTTTATACTCGATTCGGGGGATTGATTAATTGGTTACCATTCAAGATTTCAGAATTTGGTTAGCACATTGTTGTTTGTTTGTCTTAATTTGTGAATGATACACTATATAACTAACTGAATGAATGATTGAGCATTCCTCCTTATGTCAGTGTGAATTGGCCTTTAATTAGTTCATGATTGTGTTCCGTTGATTAATCTCTTGTCTTTATGAATTGAGTATGTATTAATTCAATTGGAAAGTGCATGATGTTGAAGTAAAGGAGATAGCTTTCTTTAGTTAATACTATTAGTTTTAGTTGCATAGGTGATAAGATTTGGCACCTGAGTTTTTGTTCTTGATTGTGTTCTGTTCTGTGATTATGATTAGTCTCTTGTCTTATCTCATGAATTGGCTAGGAACTGGACTTTATGATGTTGAAGTAAAGTAGATAGCTTTCTTTTAGTAAATACAGTAGTTTTGGTTACATAGGTGATAAGATTTATGTTGTGTTTGTGCCATTCCATGTTCCTCTTATATCTTAGCTTATTATTATTGTCTTGTTATTGTATCAGAGTAAAGAAGCTAGCTTTTTCTGTGGAAGCATCATTTTCTCATACTTTTCACTGTAGAAAAAGAGAATTAAAAAACAAATTGATCAAATAAACAGATAGGATATGGTTATTAACGTTTGAGTCTGATGAATTGCATCCCGGTCTTGAGCTGAAAACGAGGATGAACGGCCTGAAAGTTCCTCGGTTTTTTATTAGTCAAAAGTGTACAGATGATATATTAGATTTGTGGTCTAGCTCTGGTTACAGCGTATTAGTTCTTTTTCTTGAACCATATAGGGTTCTTGTTTGATTGGTTTTTTGTGCTATGACATTGTATTGCGCAATTGTTTCCTCACTTCCTGTCTTGATAATGGCCAGAGACAGACGTTAGGTGAAGGAGATTTGTTGTACCTATCTCACTGCAATGCTTGTTCTTGCACTGAGAATGAGGATGAAACTTTGAATTTTCCTGATTTCCGAGTGTTTGTAAATGTAGCTGAATGAACATGGACTAGTTTGATCATGTAATTGTAGTTCTTAGAAAAGTAGTTTAATTGTTCTTGATATGAAATTTTTAGGCAGTTGGAACAAAATTTTGGTTTCTTTGTGGTATATAAGTGACCTTTTTGAGCACCAAATTGAGCGACTCGTTTTTTAATGAAGAATCAACCCTGTTATAGTGCTAATAAGTGACAACTTAAAAAATGGGGATGATATTAATAGTGTTTATTTTGTTCTATTGCTTCATGTTGCATTACGATTGATCTTGTATGACTGCTATATTCGTAGTTTTGCTTGTTCTGTCATTCTGTTTAAATGAAACATATGAGAGTGGTGCATTAGGTTTCAAGTCCATAGTCTATTGACAAAAGGATGCAGTCTTTGGCCCTTGCTGTTCATGTCAAATAGAAATGGAAATTGCCATTACCCTATTGCAAAGTCTGAAAGTTCAAATTCAGTTTCAAGTTACCTGTACTAACTTTTAAATCATATTTCCTTGTAGCTATCCGCACTGTTCTATAAGTGGTATAACTAGCTTATATGTGTGTCTGTGCATGTTTGTAATTGACAGATACACATGTCTTCATCTACTGATACCATGTCCAGTAGGGATCAAGTACTTGGGAATGATGATTTATTAAGGGAAATACTATCTCGAATGCCACCCAAACACATCTACAAGTCCAGGTTTGTTTCCAAGCGATGGAACAATCTCATAGCCACTACCGACTTTCTACAAATCCACAAAGCTAAAAGGGAAGAACAACAACTTCCGCCTGTGCTCGCTTTAACGGCCACATCAGATTGTTGGACTTCGTCTAAAAGTTTCACCCCGGATGAACTGACACAGCGGATGGTAATCCTTTCTGGATTTGAATCTGGCATCTTCAAATCGTCCTCTAATGGTCTCGTCCTAGTTGAATCAGTTCATTATATGTTTAAAGCTGCCAACATCCACTTGTTTAAAGTTGTCAACCTCGAGACTAATGTACGTATCCAACTACCACCCCCACCCAGAACATCCATCTCGAAATTATTTAGTGAATATGATACTAGTGTGGCTTTGGTGTACGAGGAGGTGGAGTCACAACAGGCAATGGAACCAAGTTACAAAGTTGTTATGGCTCCAGCTGAAATTGATGATCCAGTTGGCGATGTATTACCAGTACTAATCTACTACTCCCGTACCGGTTGCTGGACCGAGTTAAGTATGAGATTCGGAGCTGAGGGCATATCTACTCTCAAGTGTTTTAAGCGCCCTGCTGAATCTATCAACGGCTTTGTCCATTGGTATTGTGATCCTTGGGGGATAGCAATTATGGATACAAAACACATAGACAAAGCCGCCAAGACAATCGATATTCAGTATATTCCGCTTCCAGGGATTACTAGTAATGCAATAGAGTTTTTCAACTTTGGCTTTACTAGGTCCTCATGCGATGATATATGGTTTGCTGCTATGAATAACATGTACAACATCAACTTTTGGAGGCTTCCAAAGGGAATCCACTCTACCAACTCTACCACAAAAATCGGGTTGGAGGAATGGATATTGATGGATTCAGATTCGTTACCAATATCAAAGTGTCCAAAATGCATTGGTTCATCTTCGGGGGCATTGTTAAAGATTGAAGCATTGATTCCTTGGAAAGGAGATATTATTGTTCTCTTTAGGCTTGCTGGTGACAAATGTGAGGCATTATTTGCTTACCATCAGCAGAGCAAGTCTGTTGATTTTATGGGGTGCTATGGCTTCTTTGGGGACAATGAGAGGGATCTTTATTGCGGTTTGTCACCCGTTATGGAGCCTCTAACGTTGTCTTCATATGGCCCGCATAGACCAGCCCCATCAATTTGTAGACTTCCATCAGACCCTTCAATTTGGAGGCTTCCATCAGTTTGGAGATGCTCCTATAATTGCGACAAATGTTATGCATGGATGGATGTCATAAATTATAAGTTTTACCACTTCAATTCGTTCATGATACGACTGTTATGTAAAGTTTTGCTTGTAGGAATTATTGCAGTATTTGTTTATTATTTTTTTATTTTTATTTTTTGACAAATTGTAAGGCTATCCTCCATTAATGTTTTGGCAGTTTATTGTAATGTTGAGTGTTTCATGATAAATGTTTAATTGTTTTACAAAGAGATGTTGGATATACCGTGAAAAATGGGTTGTTGCCATTTCAACAAATTATCAGATTTGTTGGATAAAACGAATGTGTTTCGATTGGCTGTTGGACTAAAATTGGTGTGTTTTTCTTGTTCCCAATAACACGAATTGCAGCTGATTGTTTATGTTTACAGTGTTGTGTAACTTGTTCCCATTTCAGGAAATGTGTTTGTAATGTGATGTACTACATGTGAAAACATTACAAAGATCTTGCTGATTTGTTACAGTTGTTCATTGTTTGTTAATTAGTTCCCTTGGACAAAATTGTCAAGCCAAGCCGGTTAAATTTGAGTTGTTTTCCTTGAGCAACTTGCTTCTGGACTGCTTATGGTCATTGACTGGACCTTACAAGGTTAACGGTATGAGGTATCCCCTTGAGACGTGTGAACCTGGCTGATCGATCCATCGATCATGTGTTTTCTTTTTGTTTCTGATCACAAACATATAGCTACTAGTTGAGAGGAGTATCCTGCTCTATTATGACAAACATGTAGCTACTAGTTGTTTCCTAGTGGCCAGTTACATTCTAGCAAATGTACAGGTTCAGGTAGCAAGAGCAGGCTATCTCCATTTTTCACGGTGTTTAATTTCTGCGTCCGATGAGTTAAGAACCATCCGATACATACTTTCATATAACTATCCTCTTGGAAAGGTTATATAATCTCCATTGCTAATCCTTTGTGTATCTTATCTTAGTCTTCCTAACCATCCACTCATTTTTTGAATCTTCGAGTAGGTTACTAAGGCAAATGTCATAATAATCACCGCCACTGGGGTCACTGGACCCCCTGAAATTCTAAATTTCTATAAAAAAAAAATATTTTAACCCTATTTTACATTTTGACCCCCCTAAACAATTAAAATTTTATATTTTGACCCCCCTAAATATTTCTCCTAGATTCGCCACCGATAATAATAGTCTTGTGCTTGGCATTGGGCCTAATTTAGGAGGCTATATATATTGATAACAAGTTTGATTTCTGTGCTTAGCATGGGCCTGTTTTCCATACATTATATATTATATGGAACAACATATAATTACATTTTCCTACTAGTAGTATACAACTAATAACGTTGCCTGCAGAATTATTCAGCCGAATTGGCTTGTTGAAATGCTTGCCACTTCGAATCACTGTCTCATTCTCTAGTATCCGTGGATAATATGGGAAAAACTTGACAGTTAGTTCATCTCGATTATGTTTGTTACTGATCAGATAGTGTACTTTGGAAGATGGTAGTAATATAGCTGAATCTATTTCAAGCAGGGATGAGATGGTGTTCATTCCACCTACTTACTAATGGTGCCACACAAATGCATCAAATGGATATATAGGGAGCTTAATATAGCTCCTCTCGTTATTCAGATGGCGATGCAGTTATAGCAGATACACACATGTGCACGTTGTTCAGACCTCTGAGCCAATTCCAGACTATCATGGCTTGTCACTTAATTAGCTTGGGGTCTCAAGGACCATCGCTGCTTCAGCTTTCTTCCTATATGAACCAGTATACAAACTCGAGCTTCTGTTCAATGTTAAGTTCTGGTATGCAATCAGAGTCCCAAAACAACGATGATCTCAAGAATGCTCAGTACTTATCGTTTCACTTGACAGGAAAGATGACTCAGGACAACAATATTGTAAATTATGAACTCAGAACAATTTGATTAGCTCCAAAATGACTGATCAGGAAAAATCGAACTAACTCGTAGAAGAGTGCAGCAGTTGAAATCTTCTCACTAATTGAAATCAACAAAGAATGTGGATATAAAAGTGAATTCGGTGGGTATTTGCGGATAGTGTTTAAAGATTATAACTTCATAAAAAAAATAAAAATTGTAATGTTGTTTGCAGAAGTGACAATGTTCTCTAATAATAATAAGCTTAAATGGTGAAGTTCAAAGAATCAACTTCTAGATGTTATTTTATCTCAAATTAGTCCTCCGGTCTGCAGACACTCTTTTCGGTGCTTTCTCTGTAAAAGGCCATGCATAATCTGTTTTCAGATATGAAGCGCAAAAGCTCACTTGGGGTGATTCATTTCTTGGCCATCGTGTTGCTTAATTTGTCGTTGTTGCATCTTGCTGTTTATTAACTACAAACTTTAAGTTAAGTATATTATGTCTACTTGATAGGTGGATTGAAGATACAAACAGTATTATCATCAAATGCAAGTTGTGGACTGGTGTCATCATTCGACATGGTACCAGGCCCTGGTTCTGCCCAGCCATACACCGCAGTTGCCCTCCAAACTATTTCTCGCCAGTTTCGCTGTCTACGTGATGCAATCAAGAAACTAATTCAAGAAGCGCAAAAGAGCTTAGGAGACCAAGTACCCAACTCCCCAGGTCAAGGGGTATTATCTCGTCTCCGTTATGTGGATCAGCAGCGAAAAGCTCTCCACCAGTTCGGTGTAATGAGACAACCTTGGAGACCACAGAGGGGCTTACCTGAAAATGCTGTTTCAATCCTTCGTGCTTGGCTTTTCGAGCATTTTCTCCACCCGTATGTTCTTTTACTGTTCCATTTCTCCTTATTTCCACTACATTTTAACCTGAGGCACTCATGTTAATATCTGAATTTCGATCACTTGGCAGTTATCCAAAAGACTCCGAAAAAATTGTGCTTGCAAGGCAGACAGGACTAAGCCGAAGCCAGGTAAACATTCTGTTTCCTTGTATGAAATTTCCCGTGTTACTCAATAGTGTGGATTGCAATGAATTGAGGAAATGTACAAGGAGGAATTTGGGGATGCAGAAATCGAGCCTAAATCTTCACCATGAGGTGGGGAGACGAAACTTTCAAAACAACGCGGTTTTTTAATCCCCGAAAACCATTTTACTCATAAAATCACTCGAAAAAGTTCACTCAAACATAAACATAAGCACATACGACACAGAGACGAACAAATTCACATATGAAAAGCAAATTGTTCCATGTATGAATGCATGCAATAAAGCGGTAAAAAAGCGACAAAAACTCCGGGTTGCCTCCCGGATAGCGCCATTGTTTATAGTCTTTGACTCGACTCCTTCTTTCGCCTAGTTCTTCTTATTGATGGTACTAGACTTCCCCTTCATGGATCTTCTCCTCATGCCACGAACCTGTGAATAAGAATGAACATAGACAGCAAGACCACAGTAGTTAACAGTATGAGAAGCATTGAAGTGATCAGGTGGATCAGATATGGCTCGCAACACATGTCGCTTGCCATCCACCTCAATGGTGCAAGTCCTTCGGTAGATGTCTATCACGGAGCGTAGTTTGGTCAAGAACGTTCGCCCCAAGAGAACAACATCCCCCATCCCAGGTGTAGACGCCGGCATAACTACAAAATTGGTGTATACAGAAGCTTCACCAATCTTAACCAATACGTTCTTCACAACGCCTTCGGGTCTCACAAAGGATCCATCCGCCAATTGCACAATAGCCTTATGCTCAGATAGTTTTCCAAGGCTACTCTTCTCAAACACATTCATTGGGAGCACATTAGAGAAGATCACGTGTCTAGTGTGGCACGAACATCTTCAAGTTCACCAATCCCGACCTTAACATCGAAACTTTGAGGGAGTGGCTCGGGATCCTCTTGCTCCTCTTCACTCTCATCAGTACCAAGGTCCTTCTCTTCTTCCTTGGCTAGTGGGGATTCTTCATTCTTGCAACACTCGCACTTAGCAACCTTCTTGATGGTGATTTCAACAGGTAGATCACCCACCAAGGTAATGGACATCGACTTCTCAGTGTTGCTAGGCAGCTTACCTTGCTCCCTACTTGCTCCTCGGTCAATCAACTCTTGCATCTTTTGATGGGCAAGCCTAGTGCTCTCTTCCAGTCGATCAAGCCTCGCCCTAGTCTTCTCAGAATCTTCTTCATAACGTTTGAGAAAACTTTGGGTGTGATCAACCATCTTTTGCAAGTTCTCCATCAGTAAAGCTATCTTCGACTTCGGTTGCTCTTTCGGAGCGGGATTTTCGCAGTGATCATTACCATAGTTAAGCCTACTATGGTCTTGGTTAGGGCCATAAGTTTGGCTAGCCGGTGCATATCCTTGATTGTTTCGGAACCCTCTTTTCCAAAATCCACCTCGAGGATTCCTACCATCTTGTCCGTAGCTAGCTTCTTGAGTACCAAATTCCGTAGCAAAGGCTTCCTCTTCGCCTCCTTGAACCCAGTTGCCATCATCATATGCGAGCTCCGATCTACACATATGAGCTCCATGCCCATAGTTCTTGCATATTCGGCAAACTTCGTTCGATACAAATGTTCCAGTGGCGCTCTTGAGGACTTGCTTCAATTCGTTGGTAAAGCACTCGAATCGATCCCCATTCCCCCCATACATAGGGGCTTCCTGAGTAGGTGGAGCTTCAAGTCCACGTCTCCTAACCATTGCTCTTGGATCCTTGAATTGCGACCCCTTAGCAAGCCTTTCGAAAACCGCCCAGACGGCTTCCACGGTTTTCTCCCAAATATTGCCACGACATTGGAAGTCCACCACTTGTTGGTTCTCGAAGGTTAGTCCATTGTAGAAGTGTTGGACTAGATCCGAAAGCTCAAAACCATGGTGAGGGCAATTGCTCATGAGGTCTTGGAACCTCTCAAACGCGGTGTAGATGGTCTCATCATAGTCTTGTTTGAACCCAGTGATTTGCGCCTTAAGCGCGGTAGTCAAGGTGTGAGGGAAGTATTTCTCCATGAAAGCTGAAAAAATCTTCTCCCAAGTGTCCAACGAGCCCACCGGTAGAGAACTCAACCCTGACTTGGCTCTGTCGCCAAGCCCCATAGCAAAAACCTTCATCCTCAACTCATCCGTTGTTATTTCAGCTCCGGGTCGTGGGAGTTGGTTGACGAAATCATCGATATCGTGCAAGTACCCCATCACATCTTCCCTTGCTAAGCCATAGAACCTCGGAAGTTGTTGGAACGCGTGGTTCTTGATTTCCAGATCACGAGTTGCAGACGAAAGAACAATCTCCGGTCCCCTCATTCGATCGTTGGAGGGTTGAATCCATACTTTCAGTGGTCTAGCTTCTGCCATTCCGTCGATTTCCTTGAAAAGACTGTGTAGAGATTCAGAGAAATCGGTATCCTCTATTTCCTCTAGTTCACGCCTTCAAAGTAGTCGCCTTCTTTGGTGGTAGACTCTGTCGATCTCAGCAATTGAATCAGCAAGTGGTGTTCCTCTTGATCGTGTATGTCGCATACACTATCTGTAACAAGCTAGGAAAGGAGTATCAGAGAGAGATTAAATAGGAGAATAAAAACTACTAAAACTAGGAATTGAATGCTGAAAATATAAAAAAGCTAAACTGAAAAAAGGAGTATAGTCCCCGGCAACGGCGCCAATTTGATGAACGGGTTTAACACTTGTCAGATTCTAGTTAATCAAATAAATTTGTATTTAGCTAAAGGCAATTCACAACTACAACGAAAACCGTAGTGCAGCAGTAAAATAACCTCGAGTGTCGATCTCTAAGGACTATAACTAGCTTTATCTAATCTAACTTAAGAATATAAAATCAACAAACTACTTAGCAAAGGTTTTTCTTATCAGATAATGGAGGTTGGTGATAGTATGGTCATTCAAAGCATAGCAGGTTAATAATCATGCATGAAGTACCTGTTTTGCATAGAGATCTTTGATCAATGAATTGTCCAATTGTGTTCGTTATAATTCAACACTACGAAGATAGAGGTTTTAGATAGATCAAAAAAATAAAGCAATAACTCAAGGTCTAATGCGCGATATAGCCATTAGCATAATTATTAACCTTCGCTAAGAAATCACATACTATCACCAACGATAAGTTTAGCTACTCATAGATGTCATGCAATCAACAGAAATCATAGCAAGATTGAATGAAAACATGTTGAAAGATATATAAATATAAATAGAAAAACTTTAAGATACAATGTTACCGAAGGTTGTCAATATCCGAAGAATCGCGATCTTACAAGATCCAAATCGATAAGAAAAAGTATCTCCTAAGCTAAGAATCCCCAGAACAGGCTCTGGAGAATTCCTACCTAAAACTAATGAGAAAGGTGAGAGAAAAGGTCTGAGAAAGTATGAAAAATGGAGAAAACTGAGCAACTATATATAGGTATTCGGCAGGTGTGGGGCGAGTCGCCCCACACACCGGGCGAATCGCCTGGTGTGGGGCGAATCGCCTGGTGTGGGCGAATCGCCCCACGTCCCGGGCGAATCGCCCGGGACCTCCAGCCGGCCTTTGACGCGTTTTTGGATTTCTTTTCCTTTTCGGACTCGATTTTTGCCTTCTAGTGACCTTTTAGCCTTCAGATTCGACCCCTAGACTTCAAATCCTATCCGGATTCTTCTAGATACTCCAAATAGGCCTTCGGAACACCAATTCCTTGTCTACTTCAATATAATTGCCCGGAAAACCTCGTTTTTCACCCCAAACCTGTAAAATACAAACTAAAGGGAAACGTGACACTATTCTAATAAAATGCACTAAAATATAGCTAAATTAACATAGAGGATAGCTAAATTGGTGATAAAAGACTCAAATGAAAGTGTAAAATACACGTTCATCAAACTCCCCAAACCGAACCTTTGATTATCCTCAAGCAACTAAACTAGACTCTAATGCCAAAAACAATGCAACACAAAAAATGGAGTCTCATGCCAAATGAAATGAACTAATCTATTGAATCTATCAAAAAATATATGAACAAAAAACCATACAAATCATAACATGAATATAGGTTGAAGAATGCCTCGATTGACTCATACACATTCACATAAGCACTTATGTCAAGACAAGATAGTCTCTCGTAACATTCTCTACCTGGACCTAGTCAGTGACGACGTAATGAAACATTGTTGGTCCCTTTAAACAACAAGAAAAGACTAGAGAGGGGGGGGTGAATAGTCTTTTCAAACTTTTGTCGTTTAAAACTTTCTCAGCAAGTACTTATTACTTTTCAGTAATGAGGTTGCTGATACTTAACTTTCTCAGCAAGCGTAAGTTACT
>JAHHQI010000356.1:0-26649 GCA_028274465.1 Plantago ovata | reverse complement strand
TAGGGTTGCAAGAATTATGGGATGGGCTCATATGTGTAGATCAGATCTAGCACGATAAGATGTTCACTTGGGAAACCGTAGTAATCGTACTCCTAAGACGAAATCTACATCCAAGTCAAGCAACTCTCTTGATAATTTACAGAAATTGGTGGATTTCACCCAAGTGTTTTAAAGAGATACGAGGAGGATTCGTCAAAGATCAATGCTCGTCTGGATCAATTGGAAGCTAGAGCTAGTAGAGAGCAAGGGATGTTACATAGCAGCACTGAGGGGTCCATGTCGATCAACTTGGGGGAGATCAACCAGTGGAAATCACCATTAAGCAAGTTGCTAAGTGCGAGTGTTACAAGGATGAAGAGCCTCCACTAGCCAAGGAAGAAGAGAAGGACCTTGGTACTGATGAGATGGAAAGAAGCAAGAGAATCCCGAGCCACTCCCTCAAAGTTTCGATGTTAAGGTCAGAATTGGCGACTTGAAGATGTCTGTGCCACACTAGACACGGATCTTACTCCAACGTGCTTCCTTTGAATGTGTTTGAGAAGAGTAAACTTGGAGAACTATCTGACCATAGGGCTATTGTGCAACTGGCGGATGGATCCTTTGTGAGACCCGAAGGCGATGTGAAAAATGTGTTGGTCAAGATTGGTGAAGCATCTGTATACACCAATTTTGTAGTTATGCCGATGTCTGCACCTGGGACGGGGGATGTCATTCTCTTAGGACGAACATTCTTGACTAATCTACGCCCCGTGATGGACATCTGCCAAAGAACTTGCACTATTGAAGTGGATGGAAAACAACATGTGTTGCAAGCCATATCTGATCCACCTGATCCGCCTGATAATTCTTTCACTACTCACTACTGTGGTCTTGCAGCCTATATTCTTTCTTATTCACAGGTTCGTGGCATGGAGAGGAGATCGATGAAGGGGAAGTCTAGTACCCGCAGAAAGAAGAGATAGGCGCGAACAAGAGTCGAGTCAAAGACTTTAAACAATGGCGCTATCCGGGAGGCAACCCGGAGATTTTATCGCTTTCTTTAATCGCTTTCTTTACCGCTTTAGATTTTATCTCACGAGTTTGATTGAGTATTATAGGTCACTTATACAAGCATTAGCTCGCACCTTGGATCCACTTTCGACGTTCGGGACGAGCGACGACGTTCAGGTTTGGGGAGGAGGCTATCGCTGCTTATCTCTATACTTATCTTGCTTATGATAAACTCGTGAAATGTTTTTCATTTGCACGTTTACTGCTTTCCTAGGATAGTCTTGCATGTTTTATATGGAGTTTATTGCCGAATTTTTTGAACTTTTTTATTGCGTAGATCAACCAACTATGCCATTAATCGTATGCTTCATCTCTATGAATTTGTTTGAGGTTTTCTCGCTTTACTTGTCACATTTATGTATTGCACGTAGTTAAGCTTGGTAGTCTCGACATCACTTAGTGGTGTTTTCTCTACTGCGGTTCACGAAGGCCTTTATAATAGGATGATGCATGTTAGGGTCTTATGGTTGTTTTCCCGAGTAATTATGTACCTAAGAGGCAACAGTCTTCACCATGCTTTGAGATTGCTAAATGCCTAGGAAGGAGGTAGTGTGAGGTTGTGTGATCCTTTGTTTATAACCTATTCTTCCGAATAAGTTTGGGGAGGGAGTTAACCATCATTAGACTTGTTTCTGTTTTTCATTTTCGTATCGTGAGTTTATTTTTCTTTTTCTGTAAATTTTATACTCCAACCTATTCTTTCGAATAGGTTTGGGGAAGTCGTGTGTGTCATTTTGTTCCTCTTTTTGTTATGCTACTGCTCGCTAGAAAAATCGAAAAAAAAAAGGAAAGGAAAAGTTCCAGAAAAAATAGAGAAAAAGAAAAAAGAATCTGGAAAGAAAAAAGAAAAAAAGAAAAGACCCCAAAAAGCAAAGAAGGGTCCAAAAAAGAAAGCCAAATAGCAGTTTAGCAAAGTGTTGAGTCTTTTCCAATTCTTGTAATATTCGAAATCGTGTTTTTCTATTTTTTATCTTTTTTGTCTTAAGTGTCATCTGTTCTAGACCACCCTCGTCCTGCCATTCAGGAAGTGGTGAATAGCTTAAGACTTTGCTTGAGAGATGGGTAGTATAGGGGAGAGTTATCTTTTATAGGGAACCCTCCTTCGTTTGATGAGAGCCAGTACTGGTTCGACCTCTTTTGAGGAAAAGTCTTAACATGGTGGAACAACAGTAAGTCCTCAGTTTCATAGGCACGGGGCAACAATTCGTATCTTAGCATGCTTCATTACGTCGTCACTGACTAGGTCCAGGTAGAGAATGTTACGAGAGACTATCTTGTCTTGACATAAGTGCTTATGTGGATGTGTATAAGTCAATCGAGGTATTCTTCAACCTATATTCATGCTTTGATTTATATGGTTTCTGTTCATATGTTATTTGATAGATTCAGTAGATTAGTTCATTTTATTTGGCATGAAACTCCATTTTGTGTCTTGCATGTTTTTTGTATTAGAGTCTAGCTTAGTTGCTTGAGGACAAGCAAAGGTTCGGTTTGGGGAGTTTGATGAATGTGTATTTTACACTTTTATTCGAGTCTTTTTCACCTATTTTAGCTATCCTCTATGTTAATTTAGCTATATTTTAATGCATTTTATTAGAATAGTGTCACGTTTCCCTTTAGATTTTATTTTACAGGTTTGGTTGAAATTCGAAGATTTGCGGGCAAATATATTGAAGTTGACAAGGAAATGGTGTTCCAGAAGTCTATTTGGAGTATCTGAAAGTTTCCGGATAGGATTTGAAGTCTAGGGGCCGAATCTGGAGGTTAGAAGGCTACTAGAAGTCAGAAACCGAGTCCCAAAAGGGGAAGAAATTCAAAACCGCGTCGAAAACGCGGAATTCCGCAAAAAACACGCCGGGCGAACCGCCGCATACGTGGGGCGAACCGCCCCACACCGGGCGAACCGCCGCGCGTGTGGGGCGAACCGCCCCACAGTATTTCAAAGCCTATATATAGTTGCTCAGTTTTCTCCGAAAATCATATCTTTCCAGACCTACTTTCTCACCTTTCTCTATAGTTTTAGGTAGGGACTTCCCAGAGCCTGTTCTGGGGGTCCGTAGCTTAGGGGACTCTTTTTCATAGCAGTTTCGAGCTCGTAGGATCGCAATCATCCGGAGATTGACAACCTTCGGTAACTTTGTATCTTACAGTTTTATTCTACTTATTTTATTATATTCTTTCAACATGTTTTCTTCTATGATTTCTGTTGATTGCATGCCTATTATGAGTAGCTAAACTTATCATTGGTGGTAGTATGTGAATTCTTAGCGAAGGGAAGATAATCATGCTAATGGCTATATCGCGCATTATACTCCGTGTCATTGCTTTATTTCGTTGATCAGGCACAGCCTAAATTCTCGTATGTTGTATTAATTATTATGCACAATTGGACACTTGTCGACCTGGGTGCGAGTTTATCTTGGTAGTGTTGAATAATTACGGAACACATTAAGACAATAGTGATTGACTTGTCAGACCAATTATCTTCGTAGTGCTTAATAATTGCAACAGGACACTAGATTGATTCAAAGATCTCTATGCATGACCGATGAATTTATGCATGATTATCGACCCGTTATGTTAAGAAGGATCATACTATCACCAATCTCCATTATCTACTAGAAACCCCTTTGCTATCTGTTTGCTGTTTTTATATTCTAAATTAGATTTGATAAAGCTA
Source organism: Plantago ovata (assembly GCA_028274465.1). Classification (NCBI taxonomy): domain Eukaryota; kingdom Viridiplantae; phylum Streptophyta; class Magnoliopsida; order Lamiales; family Plantaginaceae; genus Plantago; species Plantago ovata. Next base: position 22,919 of record JAHHQI010000356.1, on the reverse strand, counting down.
GTTATAGTCCTGAGAGAACGACACTCGAGTCATTCTACTGCTACACTACGGTTTTCGTTGTAGTTGTGGATTGCCATTGGCTAATTATAAATTTATTTGTCTGAATCCGGAGCACGACATCCGCGTTCATCAGACCCCGAGACCTACAAAGAGGCAATAAATGATATTGACTCAGACAGATGGCAAGAGGCCATGGAATTGGAAATAGACTCCATGTACCTGATGAACGCGTTGGATTGTCGAGTTCCAAGCAATGAAATAAATTTGTATTTAGCCAAAGGCAATTCACAACTACAACAAAAACCGTAGTGTAGCAGTAGAATAACCTCGAGTGTCGGTCTCTAAGGACTATAACTAGTTTTATCTAATCTAATTTAGAATATAAAAACAGCAGACGACTTAGCAAAGGTTTTTCTTAACAGATAATGGAGATTGGTGATAGTATGGTCATTCAAAGCATAACGGGTTAATAATCATGCATAAATTCCCTGGTTTTGCATACAGATCTTTGGTCAATGAATTGTCCAGTTTTAATTATTCAACACTACGAAGATATAGATTTAGATAGATCAAAAGATCAATGAATTGTCCAATTGTGTTAAGTAATTATTCAACATTACGAAGATAGAGATTTAGATAGATCAAAGAAATAAAACAATAACTCTAAGTATAATGCGCGATATAGCCATTAGCATAATTATTAACCTTTCGCTAAGAACTCACATACTATCACGAACGAGAAGTTTAGCTACTCATAGTTGTCCAGCAATCAACAGAAATCATACCACGAATGAATGAAAACATGAGAAAGATATATAAAAATAAGTAGAAAAACTGTAAGATACAATGTTACCGAAGGTTGTCAATCTTCGAAGAATCGTGATCTTACAAGCTCCAAACTGCTAAGAAAAAGTATCTCCTAAGCTAAGAACCCCCAGAATAGGCTCTGGAGAATTTCTACCTAAAACTACAGAGAAAGGTGAGAGAAAAGGTCTGGAAAAGTATGAAAAACGGAGAAAACTGAGCAACTGTATATAGGCTTTCGAATTGTGTGGGGCGAAGGGCCCCACACACCGGGCGAGTCGCCTGGTGTGGGGCAATTCGCCCCACGTCCCGGGCGACTCGCCCGGGAGTGTGTTTCGGCCCAAAATGCGTTTTCGACGCGTTTTTGGATTTCTTCCCCTTTTCGGACTCGGTTTCTGACTTCTAGTGACCTTCTACCCTCCAGATTCGGCCCCTAGACTTCAAATCCTATCCGGAATCTTTCAGATACTCCAATTAGGCTTCTGGAACACCAATTCCTTGTCTACTTCAATATAATTGCCCGGAAAACCTCGTTTTTCAACCAAAACCTGTAAAATAATAACTAAAGGGAAACGTGACACTATTCTAATAAAATGCACTAAAATATAGCTAAATTAACATAGAGGATAGCTAAAATAGGTGAAAAAGACTCAAATGAAAGTATAAAATACACATTCATCAAACTCCCCAAACCGAACTTTTGCTTGTCCTCAAGCAACTAAGCTAGACTCTAATGCAAAAAACAATGCAACACAAAAGATGGAGTCTCATGCCAAATGAAATGAACTAATCTACTGAATCTATCAAAAAACATATAAACAAGAACCATATAAATCAAAATATGAATATAGGTTGAAGAATGCCTCGATTGACTCATACACATCCACATAAGCACTTATGTCAAGACAAGATAGTGTCTCGTAACATTCTCTACCTGGACCTAGTCAGTGACGACGTAATGAAACATGTTAGAATACGAATTGTTGTCCCGTGCCTATGAAACTGAGGACTTACTGCTGTTCACCAAGTTAAGACTTTTCCTCAAAGAGGTCGAACCAATACTGGCTCTCATCAAACGAATGAGGGTTCCCTAAAAAGATAACACTCCCCTATTCTACCCATCTCTCAAGCAAAGCCTTAAGCTATTCATCACTTCCTAAATGGCAGGACGAGGGTGGTCTAGAACAGATGACACTCAAAAACAAAAGACAAAAAATTACAACACGATTACGAACATTACAAGAATTGGAAAATGAGACACAACACTTTGCTAAACTGCTATTTGACTTTTTTTTGGACCCTTCTTTGCTTTTTTGGGGTCTTTTCTTTTTTTTTTTTTCTTTTTTTCTTTTCCAGTTTCTTTTTTCTTTTTTTTCCTGAAATTTTTCTTTTTCTCTTTTTTTTCGATTTTTTTAGCCAGCAGTAGCACAACGAAAAGGGAAACAAAATGACACACAAACGACTTCCCCAAACCTATTCGAAAGAATAGGTTGGAGTCCAAAGTTCACGAAAAAGGAAAAATAAACTCACAACACAAAAATGAAAAACGAAAAGCAAGTCTAATGATGGTGTAACCCCCTCCCCAAACCTATTCGGAAGAATAGGTTGTAAACAAAGGATCACACAATCTCACACTACCTCCTTCCTAGGCATTTAGCAATCTCAAAGCATGGTGAAGACTTTTTGCCTCTTAGGTACATAATTACTCGGGAAAACAACCATAAGACCCTAACATGCATCATCCTATTATAAAGGCCTTCGTGAACCGCAGTAGAGAAAACACCACTAAGTGATGTCGAGACTACCAAGCTCAACTAAGTGCAATACATAAATGTGACAAGCCAAGCGAGAAAAACCTCAAACTAATTAATGTCATAATTAGTTAATCTACCCAATAAGAAAGGTCAAAACATTTGGCAATAAACTCCACATAAAACATGCAAGACTATCCTAGGATGAATGTAGTGTATGCAACTAAAACCTAAGAAAGCGGTAAACGTGCAAATGCAAATGCAAACAAAAGGTTTCACGAGTAATCATAAGCAAGACAAGTATAGAGATAACCAGTGATAACCCCCCCCCCCCAAACCTGAACGTCGTCGCTCGTCCCGAACGTCGAAAGTGGATTTAAGGTGAGAGCTAAACTTGTACCTGTAACCTATAGTACTCAAAGAAACTCGTGAGAAACCAAAAACATTCTAAAATATAAAATGAAACACAATGATATGCATGCAATGCAAGAAAGCGATAAAAATTCCGGGTTGCCTCCCGGATAGCGCCATTGTTTAAAGTCTTTGACTCGACTCCTGGTTGCGCCTAGATCTTCTTCTTGAGGGTACTAGACTTCCCCTTCATGGATCTTTTCCTCATGCCACGAACCTGTGAATAAGAGTGAACATAGACAGCAAGACCACAGTAGTTAATAGTGTGAGAAGTATCAGGTGGATCAGATATGGCTCGCAACACATGTCGCTTGCCATCCACCTCAATGGTGCAAGTCCTTCGGTAGATGTCTATCACGGAGCGTAGTTTAGTCAAGAACGTTTGCCCCAAGAGAACAACATCCCCCATCCCAGGTGTAGACGCCGGCATAACTACAAAATTGGTGTACACAGATGCTTCACCTATCTTAACCAATACGTTTTTCACAACGCCTTCGGGTCTCACAAAGGATCCATCCGCTAGTTGCACAATGGCCTTATGCTTCGAAAGTTCTCCAAGGCCACTCTTCTCAACCACATTCATGGGTAGCACATTCGAGTAAGATCCTGTATCTAGTGTAGCACGGACGTCATCGAGACTACCAATCCCAACCTTAACATCAAAGCTATCAGGAATTGGTTTAGGATCCTTAGGTCCTTCATTACTTACGTTGAGTCCCAGATCTTTATCTTCCTCCTTGGCCAATGGAGGCTCGTCTTTTGCACCACACTCGCACGCAACAACTTGCTTAATGGTGATTTCCAATGGAAGATCTCCTAACAAGTTGATCGACATGGACCTCTCAGTGCTGCTATGTAATTTCCCTTGCTCTCTACTAGTTCTAGCTTCCAATTGATCCAGACGAGCATTGATCTTTGCCGAATCCTCCTCGTATCTCTTCAAAAACACTTGGGTGAAATCCACCAATTTCTGTAAATTATCCAAGAGAGTTGCTGACTTGGATGTAGATGCTTCGACCTTAGGGGTAGGATTACTACGGTTTCCCCAGTGAACATCTTCTCGTGCTAGATCTGATCTACACATATGAGCCCCATGCCCATAATTCTTGCACACCCTACATACCTCGTTGGAGAGAGATGTTCCGATTAGGACACTTAGAGCTTGCCTCATCTGATTGGAGAAACCTTCGAACCTATCGCCACTCACACCATTCACTTCATGCATTGGGATCTCCTGGTTTGGTGGAGCCTCAGGTCCACGCCTCCTAACCATTGCTCTTGGATCCTTGGACTGAGATCCTTTAGCAAGCCTTTCGAAACACGACCACACATCCTCGGCGGTCTCTTCCCAGATAGTACCACGGCATTGGAAATCCACCACCTGTTGACTCTCATATGTGAGTCCATTGTAGAAGTGCTGGACAAGATCAGGAAGCTCAAAACCATGGTGTGGACACTTGTGCATGAGGTCCTTGAACCTCTCGAAAGCGGTGTAGATGGTCTCATCATAGTCCTGTTTGAATCCAGTGATTTGCGCCTTAAGCGCGGTAGTCAATGTGTGAGGAAAGTATTTCTCCATAAAAGCATAATACACCTTGTCCCAGGTATTTAGTGATACGGCTTCCAGAGAGCCTAACCATGCCTTGGCTTTATCGCCAAGCCCCATAGCAAAAACCTTCATCCTCACCTCATCGTCCGTTATCCCTGCTCCGGGCCTTGGAAGATTGTTGATAAAATCGTCAATATCATTCAGGTATCCCATAACATCTTCCCTAGCCAACCCATAGAACCTCGGGAGTTGCTGGAACATGCAACTTTTGATTTCCAAATCTCGAGTTGTAGTAGAAAGAACAATAGCCGGACCTCTCATCAGTGCTTTGTTGGGTTGAACCCATGATTTCAAAAGTGGGCGAGCCATCACAAGACCTGAATATCTGTGACAAGCTAGGAAAGGAGTATCAGAGAGAAAAAATAAAAACAACTAAAACTAGGAATTGAATGCTGAAAATATAAATAAGCTAAACAGAAAAAAGGAGTATAGTCCCCGGCAACGGCGCCAATTTGATGAACCCGTTGGATTGTCGAGTTCCAAGCAATCAAATAAATTTGTATTTAGCCAAAGGCAATTCACAACTACAACGAAAACCGTAGTGTAGCAGTAGAATAACCTCGAGTGTCGATCTCTAAGGACTATAACTAGCTTTATCTAATCTAATTTAGAATATAAAAACAACAAACGACTTAGCAAAGGTTTGTCTTAACAGATAATGGAGATTGGTGATAGTATGGTCATTCAAAGCATAACGGGTTAATAATCATGCATAAATTCCCCGGTTTTGCATAGAGATCTTTGATCAATGAATTGTCCAGTTGTAATTATTCAACACTACGAAGATATAGATTTAGATAGATCAAAAGATCAATGAATTGTCCAATTGTGTTTAGTAATTATTCAACATTATGAAGATAGAGATTTAGATAGATCAAAGGAATAAAGCAATAACTCTAGGTATAATGCACGATATAGCCATTAGCATAATTATTAACCCTTCACTAAGAAATCACATACTATCACCAACGAGAAGTTTAGCTACTCATAGTTGTCATGCAATCAACAGAAATCATACCACGAATGAATGAAAACATGATGAAAGATATATAAAAATAAGTAGAAAAACTGTAAGATACAATGTTACCGAAGGTTGTCAATCTCCGAAGAATCGCGGTCTTACAAGCTCCAAACTGCTAAGAAAAAGTATCTCCTAAGCTAAGAACCCCCAGAACAGGCTCTGGAGAATTCCTACCTAAAACTACAGAGAAAAAGTCTGGAAAAGTATGAAAAACGGAGAAAACTAAGCAACTATATATAGGCTTTCGAATTGTGTGGGGCGAAGGGCCCCACACACCGGGCAATTCGCCTGGTGTGGGGCGATCCGCCCCACGTCCCGGCCGACTCGCCCGGGAGTGTTTTTCGGCCCAAAACGCGTTTTCAATGCGTTTTTGGATTTCTTCCCCTTTTCGGACTCGGTTTCTGACTTCTAGTGACCTTCTAGCGTCCAGATTCGGCCCCTAGACTTCAAATCCTATCCGGACTCGGTTAGAGCAAGTGTGAGCCGATCCCACGGCCACGGAACGGATTGTAAGACAATCTAGAAACGTTCCCATAACTCTGCATAGTTGTTCGAAGGGTGATTACCGAACAATGGAAGTAACCACCGGAAACTCCCATCGATGTATACTCTACACCGAAGTGTCTATGGGAACCGCAAAGTTGTCGAAGTGATGCCAGTCGTCCTTTGGACTTACAGGACTCTATCATCACATTTGTTGCCCCATATCCTTGGTGTACCCGTCGATGTCAGCTCTGAATAAGCAGTCGACCCAAGACACGATCCAGGATTATGGCTACATACAAATGGGGGTGATAAGTGATTCTGTGAAGGATTCATCTCTCACGTGTAGCACAAGAGAGCACTGCTAATAGTCGTTCATAGTTGTGATTGGTTAAACCGCTGACCAGCGTATCAATATTATTATGATAGTCATAATAGATATCAAATTCACCAAGCAACTCACTGAAGACGCCCGTGGATGTATTATTAGGGTAGACACATCATCGATCCTAGATGCATTCGAGTCAGTCAGATGAAGGGACGTTACCATCGCCGCGTTGAGCGCAACAGACTTCACAACGAAAGGGTTTTGCTTTGAGAAACCTCTCAAACGTCCTCATGTATTAATATTGCAAATGGAACCGTCTAGGAATTCCATGTTGCCTAGTGTAGCACTTGCTTAATACAATGAGGCCCTATGGGTCACAATATGTGGTGATTCAGCTTATCCGAATATTCTTGAAGATGGAATCGCAATTAATTTAGAATTAATTGTGATTGATGAATTATAATTGATTTGGAATTAATTATAATTATTTGTGGCTCAATTATTAATTTGGAATTATTAATTGAATTGATTGATTAATTGTATTTTATGTAAATACAATTAAAGATTATATTTTAGAAATATAATAGAGGTTTGATTTGGAAGTATACATTAATTTAGAATTAATATATGCACATGGGCAAAATCTACTTAGAATTTGAATTGCCTTCGAATTATAAGTGGGTCCCAAAATTGGGACCCACATACCCCCCTTGGCCGGCTGCGTGTAGTAGTAGTATGGGAGGGAGTTTCGACTCCTTCCCATATTAGAAGTCAAGGGTTAAGTTAGATTTTCCTAATTGAGTTCTAACTTAATTGGGAATGAATCTAGACTTAAATTGGTTTCCTTGTGAAATAAGAATTAGAGTTCTTATTCCTTTATGAAGTCTAAAAGGATCTTCTTTAGGCTTTATTGACTACTATATAAGTAGGTCATTAGCGAGCTTTTTCAATGCCGAATTCTTAGAGAATTATTCTACCTTTCTTAGAGAAAATAAAAAGCTCTCCCCTACCTCTATACCCTAGCCGCGCGCGCCACTCTCCACCGGAGGAAAATCGCCGCCCCATCTTCTTGGCCACATAAAGAATATCCTAGCATTCTTTCCGATAAGCTGTTCATCCGTGGATACCAAGGTTGAGGTTCAAAGAGCTGGAAACTAACTTTTATTGTCTTGCAGATAATCAAGGTATTGCAGATATCTCGGACTTCGACGAAGGAGAAGATTCACCGGACTATTACGAAGACTTCATCGATTGGCATATCGATTCAATACCTATTCTTGCTTTTGGAGTATTGTAAGTACATAATTAACATTATTAATCTATTAATTAACAAAATTATAATAAACAGAACTAACTTAACCAACTTATCAAAACTAACTTATGCCCTAACACAACTAACATGAATATTAAGGTATTAATATGAATATTATGATATTCAATTCCATTTAACATGAAAATTACATGAATATTAATCAAATTTCAGTTAAAAATTAGGGTTAATTTAGGGAAATCAAATCGAATCTTGGGTTTAGGCTAATCACCTTTCAAATAGAGAGTGGTAATGGGGAGGAAACTGGTGGTCCGGCGCGGTGGAGATGGTGGTCCGACGCGGTGGAGATAATGAATCAGAGAAGTGAAAAGAAGAAAGATTAAAATAAGAAAGATGAAAGAAGAAAGAAGAAAGAACATACCGGATTCCGGTGGTAGGGTGGAGTGCTCCGGTGGTGGTGGGAGGAGGGGTGGTGGATATAGAGGTTAGGGTTTAAGACTGGGGGCGGAGAGGAAGTAAGAAATGGGGAGAAGAAGTCGATCGATGTGGTCGTGGTGGTGGTTGTAGTGGTTAAGCCGATTCGTCGTGGTGGTGGTGGTGAATGGAGATGTCGATTTGAGATGGGAGGAGATGTCGTTAGGGTTTGGGGAAATGAATTGGGGAAGACGAAACCCGTCTGTATATTCGACACATAGCGACGGATAAGCTTATCCGTCGCTATGTGTTAATTTATTTATTTTTTTCAATTTTTTTTAAAAACAAAAGCAGTTTGGTCAACTATGTTAGCGACGGATCGACCCATTCGTCTCTACTATTGGGACGGATAAGCATAATCCGTCGCTAGTTCAACGCCGGATTGGCTCCTTCCAAGGACGAACTAAGCTTAGAGCGCAGTTCATCGTTATCCGTCGCTAACCGTAGCGATCCGTCGCTAACTAGTCATATCCGTACCTAACGATCCATCGCTAAATGAATAATTTATTGTAGTACTCATGGAACCGGTTGATGAAATCCCTCAAGTCTTCATTATGCTTTCCAACGATTTCGGCCAAGTATCTCACTCTTCTTTTGGTGTTCATGACCTTCTCGAATCTCTTAGAGAACTCCTGGCAGAGCTCTCTGTAGGATTTGATCGAGCGATGAGGAAGGCGCGACCACCATTTCATGGCTTATCCTGAGAGATTACCCGGGAAGAGTAATGCCTTCGTTTTCGAGTCATGGCCATACGCATCCATTTGGTGCCAAATCTTACCAAGTAGTCCTTCAAACAACTTGTTCCGTCGTAGCTCTCGAAGGTAGGGAAGCCTCTCTCGATCTTTGCTTGATGACTTCTTATCTCGTCGCACAATGGACTTGGATCTTGGTCTTGCTCTTTCGCTTGCACATCACCCTTCAAGGTTTCTATCTGGGCTTCAAGCGCGTCCTTCTAGTTTTGAGTTCTTCCAAAATGAGCTTCCTCCCCATGACTGGGTCGATCCCAATCAAGGGAGTTACCACCGCCACAGTCCTCAAACCGTTGTTTTCCGCCATTGCCTCGGGCTGATTTTGAGGCGTTACTTGGTTTGGGAGAGTGGTAGGGATAGCGACCACTTGAGCTTGGTTTTCTTGAGGAGCGGCATTTTGCATAGACATTCTTATCCTCCTATCAATCAATTCTCTTAAATCATCGGGAGCACCATGGGGCCCTAATCTTGATTGAACTCTTGGAGGTCCTGATGACAGTGTTTTTTACACTTTCATTTGGTTCTTTTTCACCTATTTAGCTATCCGCTTGAATGCATTTTTAGTGCATTTTGTTAGAATAGTGTCACGTTTCCATTTCTTTTGTTATTTTCAGGTTTTAGGTGAAAATCGCACTTTTGGATGTAAATTATGGCGAAACATTGAAGTTTTGGTACAACGAGATCACCCTTGGTGTGTCAAGGAGTACAGGGACGTGTTTCCAGGCCAAAAAAAACAAGTTCGGAGCTCAAAGTCGTGCCAAAAGACCAAAATTTGAAGACTTGGAGAAGAAAAGCACGGGCAACTCTCTGCCCGTGCCAGGCGCACCGCCTGACACACCAGGCGATCATCCTGGTGCCAGGCGGTCAGCCAGGTGCCTTTCCGGAAGACCACGATTTAATTTATACAAAAGTCAAATTTTCATCTATTCATTCAGACTTTTGCAGACATAAACCCTAGAACTTCTTCTGGGTTTCTTTGACTTAGATTTACTTTTCCAGAGCGATTTGAAGCATCGAGGTAGAGATTTGGACATCTTTTGATCTCACCTTACTAGAAACTTGTGAGTTTAGCAATTCACCGGGGATTGACAACCCTCGGTGGTAACTTTGTATCTCACTATTTTTCGTACTCTATTTATTGATTCTACATTGTTTTCACCTATGATTGCTATTGTTGATTATGTTATTGCTATGAGTAGCTAAATATCTAGTTGGTGATAGTATGTAAATTCGTAGCTAGGGTTCATATTGTGCATGATTGAGTTTTTGAGTCTTTTGCTTGTAGATTTGTGATATATGAATCGTTGATCCGACTAAGCCATCTATCTTCGGAATAAAGTGTTAGAAACACTAGGAAAATTCAAGATCATCACTTTCAATATTTACAATTATCAAGTACTGCTTGTACTAAGCCTGACAACCTTAGCCAAGTATTAGTATAGATAAGAGGCTTTCAAAATACATGTCAAAACCTGTGTTTTGGTGTTTGTTCTGATCGAGCGTTTGGGTGGAAACCTTGCGACAGTATCCTCTCCGAATGGAGAGTTGTCTGATATGGTGAAAACAATTCCCACAGCAACATCAGTTCGAATTACTTTTAAAGCAGTACGTGTTGCACTTTCATGCATAATTAGAACCCGATGCTTAGAATGAGCATTACTATCACCAACTCTCGTCGCATATTGTTAAGTTAAGTTAAGTTTGTTTACTGAATTATATAATAGTTATTGTAGTTAAAGCTAGTTAAGTCCCTAGAGATCGACACTCGAGGTCATCTTACCCCTGCACTACGTGTTTTGTGTAGTTGTGAGTTGCCCTTTGACTAAAACAAATTCATTTGATTGTTCGAGTCTGATAATCTCGTTCATCAAATTGGCGCCGTTGTCGGGGACTTTAACTCCTTTTTACTCTTTAGCTTATTTGTATTTTCAGCGTTCAACCCCTAGGATAAGTGATCTTTGTTTGTCTGGTTTAGTGGTTGAATTCCAAATTCTGGTCAGTTCTAACAGGGTTGATTTTTGGTTGTGAGTTACTCCTGTCACAGATATCCAGATAACTTGGGGAGGTTTTTTGATGGCTCGCCCACTTCTGAAATCATGGGTTCAAACCAACCAGGAACGGATGAGAGGTGCAGCTATTGTACTGTGTTAGGAAACTTGTAATTTTGATGAGCAATTAACCATGCTAAATTAAGGAAAGTCCAGTAACTAGTACTCTTAAGGTCCATAGGAATTTAGAATTTTAAGGACATTGTAAAAGAGGAACGTTTGCTGATGACTTAGTTTAGATGCTAGATAAGTTATTTCTTTTGCGTATGATGTATTTTATTTTCTGAAAAGAAAATAACTTATTGATGTTGAAGCTTATGATGTATCTTATTTTCTGAAAAGAAAATAACCTATTGAAGCATTTGCTGACGATATACTTTGTTTTTACAAACAAACTATTGAAGCAAATAGAAACCGCTCAGAATCTTGAAAATTACTGAAGATCCGAAGACTTGAAGATTTAGAAGATCTGAAGACTTGAAGATTACTGAAGACTGGTATCTACAAAGGCACGTGTTGCTCAGAAAGTGAAATTTCAGCAACATCATTGCATAAGTGAAAATCTGAAAGACATAGTAGGTTGTGCTTGCTGAAACTGAGACTAATCACTTACTGATGGAACATATGTGACCTCTTGCTGAAAGTACTTGTTTTTGCGCTCCAATGTTACTGTTTGAATTCTATTCAAATGTGCATTAAATACAAAGCTTACACGCGAAGGACTTGAAGACTAGAAGACAAACAAAGACGCTGCTGAAAGTACAAAAGCAAGATAGTGACATGTTAAGGAACAAAAACCTTAGGATTTGAAATTCAAACGGCTCCTTACTTACACTATAAATAGAGGTCATCTGGCGAAGAGTTGAAGTGTGTCAACAACGTGATCAAACTCTCACTTGTGCTTAAACTCACATACCTTCAAACTCTCTACATCTGCCATTGATCCGTTCCAAGACTTAAAGCTTGAAAAAGCTACTTGTGAAGAAGTAGAACAAACTCGGCTAAGAATTAGTTAAGTGTTCTTTCTTTCGAACAAGAACAAGTCCTGACACCAGAAACAATCAAACTTGTTTACTGCAAAGTATTCCAAGTTGTGTTTCTTAGATTACTTGTTGTAACTGAATAAGTTATAATTAAGTTATCTCACCCCAAAACTCTCTAACTGAAAATAGACCCTTTCAGGCGTGACATTCAGGGGGAACTTAATCGAGCATAGTTTTGCTGATTAAAAGTACCAAGTTTGGTGGAGAACAAGGTTGAGTTCTCTAGTTTAGGTTGGAGACAAAGCAAGTGTGCTTTGGTTTCTGTTAAATCGCTCTAGATAGGAGATTGTAAGGAACCTCAATCATATCTTAGTGGATTCAGTCCTAGAAAGGACGAAGTGGATTAGTTGAGAGATTACGCCACTCTCAGATACCACTATAAAAGTGTTTGTGTGATTTATTTTCTGAAACCTTTACTTACTAAAAAGCACTTATTGTATCAAAGACTTTCTCTCTCTGATTTTAAGTATCAGCAAACCAAGCTACCTTGCTGAGAAAGTTAAGTATCAGCGAAATCATTACTGAAAAGTAATAAGTACTTGCTGAGAAAGTTTTAAACGACGAAAGTTTGAAAAGACTATTCACCCCCCCCCCCCCTCTAGTCTTTTCTTGTTGTTTAAAGGGACCAACAAGTGGTATAAGAGCAGGAGGTTCTTTAGCCTTTTGCACTGAACCTAGATCCCCTTAGGTGCTTTCCGTAAATCACTCTCACTTGATCAGTTTGGTAGTGCTTTGCTGACATGATGTCTTTAGGAGATGCTCCCTTGCTGTAGCTGGAAAATTACGAGAAATGGCGAAACAACATGATGCTACATCTTGAGGCCATTAGTGATGAGATGGTAACCGTCATTAATGATGGACCTATCAAGATCACTAAGATTGAAAGGAGTTTCCCTCACAAGACCACTGAAGCTGGGAAGGAAACCATTCTAGGCGAACCATCAGATACGGTTGTGCCAAACCAAGAGAGGAATGGACTTCTGACGAAGCTAAGAGATTTCGTCTTGATGGCCAAGCAAGAAATATCATCATTAGATCAACTCCGGATACCATACATTGCGAATTGTGGGGTGCTAAGACTGCAAAGGAGGCTTGGAAAATGGTTCAAGATCTTTGTGCTGGATCTGACAAAACCAAGGAAAACAAACTTGAAGTACTTAAATTAAAGTTTCAAAACTTTAAGCAAGGTACAAACGAGTCACTGGAAGACTTGGACTTCAGATTCACAACTCTTGTTAGTGAAATGGCAGCATTGGGTGTTGGAAACCTCTACTCAGATTCTGAGAAAGTGAAAACTATCATCAGAAGTCTGAATCAAGAATGGATCCACACTCAGAATTTCTATTATAATCAAGGAATGCCAGACATTACACCAACAGAGTTGTTCTCTCATCTTGCTACTGTCAATTATGAGACAAAGCAAAGAGAAAATGTGTTTGCTGAAAAATCGCAAAACATTGCTCTTGCTGCAAAGCCGTCATCTTCTGAAAAGAAGAATGATAAAGAGCCTGCTGATGAAAATGCTTTAGTTGTTAAAAACTTGAAGAAATTCATCAGTAAGGATCTTGAAAGGCGAAAAGCAAAAGAGAAGCTGAAAAAGCATCTTGGGAACAACTACCATAAGTAGAAGAATGAAACTAGCTCGCTGAACAAGCAAGCTCAGCAAGCTACTTCATCAGAAGAACCAGCAGTTGGAAATGATCTATGTTTTTACTGCAAAAAGCCTGGACACTTCAAAGCTAATTGCCCTTTGCTGAAAGGCAAATCTGCTGAAAAGAAGAAGAAGTTCAAAAGAGCTTTTATTGCTGAAGAAAACAAGAAGCTTCAAGCAAAAATCGATGCACTGTGTATTGATACTAGCTCCAAAGATAGTGAGGATGAAAGTTCAGACACCGACGATGAAGAAGCCACTCTAGACGTGGAGATTGGCAAAGAAGTCTGTGGAATAGCTATGGAAGCTTATCCAGATGTGTCGAACTACGAATTCTGCCTCATGGCCGGTCAGGTAAACAACTCTACCTCTGACTCAGACTCAGAAAGTGAAGACGAGATTGACCTTGACAAGATTCAAGGAGAAATCGAAAGATTTGTGAAAACTCTCAGCAAACAGCAAGAGAAACTACAAATTGCTGAAACTCTAACCAAGCAGACAACTCAAAAGTACATTTTGTTGAAGGAAGAGACAGAAGAAAAGGATGTTGAAATAAGGCGTCTTAAGAAGTTGATTGCTGAGGCTGCAGAGAAAAATTCTCAAATGGCATTAGAATTGGAAGAATATCAGTCCTCAATTCTAAAGTTACTTGCTGAAATCCAAGAGATGAAAAACATGAAAGTCAATTTCAAATCCTATGTGGAAGCAACTAATACGCTGACTGAACTAAACTCTTATTTGAGAGATCCATCTCAGAAAGAAGGTTTAGGAGCAACGTGCGAAGGTGATAACTTAGAAATCTTAAGAAAAGATAAATCACCTATCTCCTTTGTACGTGCTGCTGATAGTAGTCCACCAGAAATCTATCAGTTTGGTCAAACTAAGGTTGCTGAAACATGCAATCAAGTACCTATGATCATAAAGCCCGATGTTGCTACTCAAAGTAACAAGACTTTAAAAGGAAAACAGGTTGCTGAAAAGCAAACTGGAAAGAAGAAGAATGCTGTGAAGCATTCCGCCAAACAAGTTGCTGAAAAGCAAGTTGTTAAGACTAAAGGCAAGATTACTAAAAGTAATCAGATGTCCTTTGCTGACAAACCTGAATCAAGTAAGGTTGTTGAAGCTAAAGCTCAGCATTCTCCGAAAAGTGGACTAGGTTTCAAAACCAAGCAAAGTCAACTATTTCATGAGTATAAGCAAAGTCAGCAAAGATACTTCAAAGAGATGAATAAAATCAAGCCTAAGAGTTCTGAAAAGACTCCCAATGCTAGGGCTAGAAGGAACCTTGCTAGAAAAGAACTTACTGAAAAGTATGTTCAGCAAAAAGGTCAACAGAGCAAGACACCACATCAGAAAGTGGATTTGACCGGCACGAGTCAAAAGTCTTTCAGCTCAAAACCTCCTAGTTCCTCAGCAAGTAGAAAACAAGTCAAAGTTGAAAAACTTCAGACTTGGGTTTCCACTGGACGCATTCTTGAACATGTTAATGGACATCCATCATTGGATAATTAACTTGTTTGCTCTTGATTGTGCAGACTTCAGCCACGGAGACAAACGATGCAATCTGGCACTTTGATAGTGGTTGTGGAAAGCACATGACGGGCAACAAGAATAACCTTATAAACTATAGACGGTGGTCTAAAGGTCCAACAATAAGGTTTTCTGGTGGAGGCTCTGGTTCTACAAAAGGCTATGGTGATGTGAAGTTAGGATGCATAACCATCACTGGAGTTCTTTATGTCAAAAATCTTAAGTTTAACCTTTTCAGCATGAGTCAGTTTGCTGACAAAGGATACTTCATCGAAATTAAAAGTGATGAATGTAAACTTGTAGATTTTGAGACTAAAAAGGTAATAATGATTGCAAGAAGATCAGGAGGCTTGTACACCATTGATTGGTCTTCAGCAAACGTTGAAAACTGCCTTGTCTCAGATCATGATTGCCTTGCTGAAAAAGCATGGTTATGGCATAAACGAACAAGTCATCTAAACTTCAAGACGCTGAATAAGCTGTCTAAAAAGGCACTTGTAGTTGGATTACCTAGGGTTACTTTTAAGAAGGATGGTGTTTGCAATGCATGTCAGCAAGGAAAGCAAACCAAATCTTCTTTCAAGAACAAGGCAGTACCGTCAACTACAAAACCTTTACAACTCTTGCACATGGACTTGTTTGAATCTTCTTCAACAAGCTATGCTGGTAAGAAGTATGGTCTAGTCGTGATAGATGACTATTCAAGATTCACTTGGGTAGTATTCATCAAGCACAAATCTGAAATCAAGACTGAAATACCTAACTTGCTGAATAAGCTTGAAGTCATGAAAAATGACAAGGTAAAGGTCATAGGACAGACCATGGTACTGAGTTTGTAAACCATTACATAACTGAATATTGTACCTCAAAAGGTATACAACATCAGTTATCTTCAGTAAGAACACCACAGCAAAATGGTGTTGCTGAACGGAAGAATCGTACCCTGAAAGAAGCCGCAAGAACAATGCTTGCTGACACTGAAATAAGTGAGGCTTATTGGGTTGAAGCGATTAATACCGCCTGCTATACTCAAAACAGATGTTTGATTACTAAGGAATACAACAAAACTCCTTATGAATTGTTTGTTGGAAGACCTCCTAACATCACTCATCTAAGAGTATTTGGTTGCAAGTGTTTTGTTCTTAATAATGGTAGAGAATACCTAAGAACATTTCAACCAAAGGCAGACGAAGCGGTATTTCTAGGCTACTCCTTGCATAGTAAAGGTTATAGAGTTTACAACAAAAAGGCACAAAAGATTGAAGAATCAGTGCATGTTGTATTCTACGAAAAGTCACAAGGTGTGCCTGCTGAAGAAGAAATATCAGAATGTATAAAAAAGTTAATCATACATGAGCAAAGAACTGAATCTAATGCTAGGCAAATCAGTCAATTGAACTAAATGATGATTCTGACAATGACTCTCCTCCCCCGAGTCATGACAAGATAAATATAGTTCACGACAAAGAATTTCCAGCAAAAGACAACGGTTGCTCCAGAAGTTGCTGAAATTACGCAATCTCCAATACCTGCTGATGAAATACCTCAATCTAGCAATGCTGAACAAGCAGTTGCTGATGAACAAATCTCAGCAGAGACACAAATTCCCAGTAGTACAGAACAAGTACATACTGAAGAGTCACATGCTGATGAGCAAACATATCGTGATCCAACAACAGGAAACCTGTTAATAAATGGATTAGAGATCATCCCTCTACGGATATGATTGGTGATATTAATAAACGCCAAGTGACTAGATCCAAAGCTACTCAAGGACTTGCTGAAGAAGCAACTGTCGTAGAAGTAGAATCATTGTTCTCTTGCTTTGTTTCAGAAATTGAACCTAAAACCATAGAAGAAGCTTTGAAGCATTCTGAATGGATAAAGGCAATGCAAGAAGAATTGGATCAATTTGAAAGAAACAAAGTCTGGAAACTTGTGCCACTTGCTGAAGATAAGAAAGCTATTGGTACAAAGTGGGTGTTCAGAAACAAGCTGAGCGAGTCTGGTGAAGTAACAAGAAATAAAGCACGTTTAGTTGCTCAAGGTTACTGTCAGACTGAAGGATTGGACTATGATGAGTCTTATGCACCAGTTGCAAGATTGGATGCAATTAGGCTTTTCTTGGCCTTTGCTGCTCACAATGACTTCATTGTTTACCAAATGGATGTTAAAAGTGCATTCTTAAATGGTGAACTTGCTGAAGAAGTCTACCTAGAACAACCCCCTGGCTTTGAACTTCCCTCAGAAATCAAGATGGTATACAAGCTTCAGAAAGCTGTATATGGTCTAAAGCAAGCACCAAGAGCATGGTATGATACCTTGGCTAAGTTCTTGCTGGAAAATGGTTTCAAGAAAGGTGAAGTTGACAAAACCTTATTTACCATGAACCATGATGGTAAATAATCTTAGTTCAAATTTATGTGGATGACATAATTTTTGGATCTAAGGACAAGCAACTTTGTGATGATTTTGCCAAACTCATGACAAATAAGTTTGAAATGAGTATGATGGGAAAATTGAATTATTTCCTAGGATTGCAAGTCAAGCAACTCAAAGATGGAATATTCATAAATCAAGCAAAGTATGCGAAAGAAATGCTCATAAAGTTTAGGATCAAAGAGGATGAGAAACCTGAAAAGATCCCTATGAGTGTTGGTACCAAATTGGGCTATACTAAAGAGGACAAAAGTGTTGAAGAACACAAGTATAGGAAGCTCATTGGTTCCTTGTTGTATCTAACAGCAAGTAGACCTGACATTCAGTATGTTGTTTGTGTGTGTGCAAGATTCCAATCTGATCCAAGAGAATCACACTACAAAAAGGCAATCAAGATACTGAAATATGTTAAAGGTACAGTCAATGTTGGATTATGGTATCCTAAAGATTCTGGACTTGAATTGGTTGGCTATTCTGATGCTGATCATGGTGGATCAACTCTTGATAGAAAAAGTACCTCTGGAACTTGTCAGTTTTTGGGTACTAGATTAATATCATGGTTCAGCAAGAAGCAAACCTGTGTCGCCAATTCATCTACTGAATCTGAATACATTGCAGCTGGTTGTTGCACAGCTCAAATCCTATGGATTCAGCAACAATTAAGAGATTATGGTATTTCTGCAAAGAAAACACCAATCTTTTGTGATAATACAAGTGCTATTGCAATTACGCAAAATCCTAAGTTTCACTCTAGGACCAAGCACATTGATATTAGACATCATTTCATTAGAGATCATGTGGAAAAAGGTGATATTGAGGTTGTGAAAGTAGGTACTGAAGATCAGCTTGCTGACATCTTTACCAAGCCCCTACCGGATAATAGGTTCGCAATGCTAAGGTATAACCTTGGATTGATTGAACTACCTCAATAAAGGATACACTTGGCAGAATGCTGAAACAGGTATTCAGCAAGCCAAAGTATTCCTATTAAACTGATTTCTTCTAAGAAATGATAAGTCACAACATGATTGCTGAAACAGGCATTCAGCAAGTAATTCCTTCAAAACGGGTATTTGTTAGGAAACTTGATCACTTGCTGAGACAGGCACTCAGTAAGAGAAAGAACTTAAGGATTGCTGAGACGGGTACTCAGACAATCAAAAGATACTGAAACAGGTATTCAAGTATCAAGGAATTTTCTGAGACGGGAACTCAGAAAAGAGCAAGCTCATCTCTCAGATTTTACCAAAGGATATCTCAAGTACAAAAGAATTTACTGATACGGGAAATCAGAAATATCTTTTAAACTTAGAAAATATGAGATATCTAAGTAAGGGGGAACTTTCAGCAAGTATCTAGATTGTTAATTCAAACTCGCTGAAAAGATTCTTGTCTATTTCAGCAAGCAATCTATCCCTTAAAACTCGGTAAAATCAATTTGTGACGTTAAACTGGCACAGATAAACTCGCAATAATCATGACATGAAATTCAATCGTGGCCATTGATTAAAAGGAGTTACTTATCTAACGGCTAACAAAACAAAGAGAGAGAGTGCTCTGACGGTTTTAGTTAGTGGGCCACTACGCATTCAATGCAAAGGCTCCACTAACTCCAGTGTTTCTCTGTTTTACCCTTGCTGAGAGCTCAAATCGATTGAGTTTCTCACACACCAGAGACACTATATAAAGAAGGAGTTAGAGAAATGACAAAATTTTTAACTCACATTTCCTTTCTCTGCAAATCTAGCCTGAATCTACTGTACCTCCGGTCAAAAAGCAAACTATCTCTTTTCGTACACATTTCTTGCTCTATAAAGAAATGGCTCCCAAGAGACAGTTATCAAAGTCCTCAAAGTCGTCAAAGGTTGACAGTGCTGAAACACGCATTGCTCCGGTGACTACTCCGGCCACAAACACAACGAAAGTTGTGTTGAAAAACGACCGAATCACAGAAAAACCTATGCCTCCGTCATATCTTGACACTGCAAAGTGTGAGATGTTGATGCAATGGGGAGGGTTTGCAAAAGAAAAGTACATTAGGTACTTTTATGAACAAGAACTTGATGACCAAAATGAAGAAGCGCTTGAGTTTATCTCTGCTCGCACTAAGCAAGTGAGCATGATTGATACAATGGAATTCTACAACAATGCAGAAATCCAGTCCCTTACAGACAGTAATGGAGTCACTGAAAAAGTGATCCTTACTTATGTTCAGAACACGCAAATCGTCCTGAAATGGACTGATTTAGCAGAGATTCCAACCACTGGAACTGAAGATGACGTCACTGCCACTGACGAAGAAATTGAAGCTTTCTACAGTGACGTCAGAAATGAGAAAATGAAGAAAGGCGAGATAGCTCCCGTGACTTGGACAAAGCACGTTAAGAGAAAGCATCTCTGCCATTCACTTGTCTAGTAGCTCTGCTACTAAAAAGTTCTTGACTCCCAAGTTGGAGGAATTGACCAAGTAGGCCTGAGAAGATGGCCATTGCTGATGCATATCTATGAATAAAACGGAACTTAACTGGGCTAAGTACATTTTCAACAGGCTTGTTGATTGTGTTACTAAGTTAAGGTAAAGGTAGAAGACAACAAGGTCTCACCTTCCTTTCAGTTATGTATGGAATCAAGATATGCTATATCCTTGAACATTTCAGGATTCAGCTAAGAAACCCATTGCCAATCAAGAAATCTGTGTGCAATGTGGGAAGATCTTTCTACAAGCAGAATGTACCTAAGATTGCTGGAAAGAAAACTAAGAAGACAACAACTGCAATGTTGTCAGCACAAGCCAGCAAGAAAGGTATACAACAGCTGCAGATGTTACCACTCAGCAACTTAGAGATGAAACTGCTGTTGGTGGTGGTAACACAAATGAAACTGCTGTAGAAAATCAACAGGTACGTGTACAACACCGTTGCTGAAAATGCAACTATAGATGACTCTGGGAAACTGGAGAAATCTAACAAGAAAAAGAGGAAAGCTGATGATGACACTCAGACTGCAGCGTCATCAGCAAATCCCGTACCTAAGAGGAAACGGACAAGCAACAAAAGAAAAAACACTGGCTCGCCAGTCAGTCCCTGATGTCCAAGACTCCTCAGTCAATTCCCAGACAAATGCTGAAACGCATTTGCCAGTAGATGTTGCTGAAGTAATTACTGAAACATATGTCAGCAGTTGAAGTGTTTGCGGAAGCCTTCAACAATCAACTTAACGTTGATAATTCTACTGAGATAGACCCAAGGCAGTGGAAATGAAATTCCTGCCCAAGTCCCAGATATCTACATTGTAGATATTCCGATGATCCAACTTTGGAACCAGCAAGTGACATTGCTGCTGATCTGCAAAGAGCGGCACTTGCTGATGCTGCTGAAAAGATGGTTGCTGAACAAGCAACTCATCAAGTTGCTGAAACCCGCTTGCTGAAGGACCAGTTGCTGAAATAGCAATGGTTCCAGTCCTGAAGTTGCTGAAACTCAAGAAGCATTATTCAACGACGCATCTCTGATGCTGAGAATACTGGCCCAAGTTCACCCAAGACATCAATTGACAAAGTCCAGCTTGTACTGGAAAATTTAAGCAAACAAATGGAGTTGGAGATTGAAGAATCATCCAACAAGTCAATTGATCTCTTCATGACAAGCAGTGAGCTTAAAGGTCAAGATGCTTCTGCTCAACTTGTCATTTCAGAGACAAGGGAGATTGCTGAAACCGCACAGCTGCTTCTCAGATAGAGCAAAACCAGAAGTCTGCTGAAGAAACAGTCCAAGAAGCTGAAGAAACTGTTAATGCTGAAAGGACTGAGCCACAACCTGTCCTTCCTCAGCAGGTAGTTAATTCAACACATCAGTAAAACTTCAAATTCTGAAAATTGTTCTTTTGCTAAAATTATCCTATCTCTACAGACTTCTCAAGATGCAAGTCAGATGGTTGCTGAAGCCTCTGCACGAACCAACACTCCCTGCTCACAGGTAGTTAATAATTTGGTATAAAAACTAAGTTTGACAGCTTAGTACTTGTGTCTAACTTTAATTTATTTCAGGATGAACAAATGGAGGATGCTACTCAAGCTCCTCATGGATGGAAATTGTACTACATGAGCTTGCTGACTCTCAGCAGGTAAATCATGTTTCAGATATAAACTCTAAAACAATTCTCCAAACCAATCCTGATCTAAATAAAATTCTTTTTCAGGCTCAAAAGGAGACCACTGAAGTGGTACTCATCACTGAAGATCAGCAAGTAAGTTCTGAGAACTTTATACTTGAACTTCAAAGGACAACTTTGTCAAGAGTTGCTAAGTCCGTCAGCAACTGGCAAAGACAGGAGAATGGATTTCTCAGATCTTCACCTTCATCTCTCAAATGAGAAAAAGAGATCTTCTCTGCTGAAGCTCGAAACATTTGTCCACATCCTTCCTGAAGAAATGACATATTCTCAGCAAATGAGCTCCAATCTGATTGCTCAAATCAGAGAGAATATGAAGGCCAAATTTAAGAGTGCCTCTCCAGCTGAACAGCTGTGATGCTCAAAGGTCTTTTGTACCTGTGGTGGCTGATCCCCACAAATTAACTGAGGAAGAGGAAGTGACAAGTGTTGTTTGGCTTGTAAAGTCGTAAGCTATTCACCACTCCTGAAGGAAGAAGGACGAGATGGTCCCACTGAACAGATGACCTCAACACAAAAAGATAAAAATAAAAATTACAACTCGATGCAAACATTACAAGAATTGGAAAATGAGACACAAAATTTGCTAAACTGCTTATTTGGTTTTTCTTTTTTGGACCCTTCTTTGCTTTTCTGGGGTTCTTTTGCTTTTTTTTCTTTTTTTTCTCTGAATTTCTCTGTTTCTTTTTTTTTTTTTTCTAGCCAGCAGTAGCAGGACAAAAAGAGAACAAAATGACTCACACGCTTCCCAAAACCTATGCGAAAGAATAGGTTGGATACAAAATTTAAGGAAAAGGAAAAAAAAAACTCACGATACGGGGAATGAAAACGAAACAAGTTCTAATATGTGTAACCCCCTCCCCCCAAACCTTATTCCGGAGAAATAGGTTATAAACAAAGGATCACACAGACCTCAACTGCCCCTTCCTAGCATTTAAGCAGCTCAAGCATGGTGAAGATTGTTGCCTCTTAGGTACATAAATTACTCTGAAAACAAACATAAAGACCCTATGCATCATCCTATTATAAGTCATTCGTGAATGTGCAGTAGAAACAACGCACTAATGTGTCGAGACGACCAAGCTTACTAAGTGCAATACATAAACGTGACAAGCCAACGAGAAAAACCTCAAACAAA
>JAHHQI010000355.1:0-26687 GCA_028274465.1 Plantago ovata | reverse complement strand
GTTCTATACATACAAATCATTCTTTACATGACATTGTATCTTTCATCTATTTAAAGCAATAGAAAGTGGATGAATGAATCATCTCGTTAGTAAGGAAAATAGAGAGGTTAGTTTCAATGTACTCTTTAACTTGCTCATTAAGGAAGTAAGGAAACTTCTTATTTGATTTTTTATATAACACTAGTACTTGTATTTAGTTCTCTCCTATGTTTGAGGAAAGGGATACCGTAACAGAACAGTCTATATAGCAATCTAACTAATCTAGTGATCTAGTTGTTGTTCTAGATAAATGGAAGACATACAACTCATTCTTTACATGGGATTGTATCTTTCATCTACATAACGCAATAGAAACTGGATGAATGAATCAATAGACGACTAATCTAGTGTGTAGAGTAATGGAAAGGTTGGTTTCAACTATTGTACTTGTAGTTAGTTCTCTCCTATGTTTGAGGAAGGGGATATCATAATGGAACACTCTAAATAGCAATCAAACTAATCTAGTGATCTAGTAGTTGTTCTAGATCAAGTTGTTGATCTATTAGTTGTTCTATACATACAACTCTTTCTTTATATGGCACTGTATCTTTCATCTACTTAAAGCAATAGAAAGTGGATGAATGAATCATCTCGTTAGTAAGGATAATAGAGAGGTTAGTTTCAATGGACTCTTAAACTTGCTCACTAAGGAAGTAAGAGAACTTCTTATTTGATTGTTTATATAACACTAGTACTTGTAGTTAGTTCTCTACTATGTTTGAGGAAATGGGTATCATAACAGAATACTCTATATAGCAATCTAACTAATCTAGTGATCTAGTTGTTGTTATAGATAAAGGGAAGACATACAACTCATTCATTACATGGGATTGTATCTTTCATCTACATAAAGCAATAAAAAGTGGATGAATGAATCAATAGACGACTAATCTAGTTTGTAAGGGTAATGGAAAGGTTGGTTTCAACTATTGTACTTGTAGTTAGTTCTCTCCTATGTTTGAGGAAGGGGGTATCATAATGGAACACTCTAAATAGAAATCTAACTAATCTAGTGATCTTGTAGTTGTTCTATATATACAACTCATTCTTTACATGGCATTGTATTTTTAATCTACTTAAAGCAATAGAAAGTGGATGAATGAATCATCTCGTTAGTAAGGACAATAGAGAGGTTAGTTTCAATGGACTCTTTAACTTGCTCACTAAGGAAGTAAGGGAACTTCTTATTTGATTGTTTATATAACACTAGTACTTGTAGTTAGTTCTCTCCTATGTTTGAGGAAATGGGTATCATAACAGAATACTCTATATAGCAATCTAACTAATCTAGTGATCTAGTTGTTGTTATAGATAAAGGGAAGACATACAACTCATTCATTACATAGGATTGTATCTTTCACCTACATAAAGCAATAGAAAGTGGATGAATGAATCAATAGACGACTAATCTAGTTTGTAGGGTAATGGAAAGGTTGGTTTCAACTATTGTACTTGTAGTTAGTTCTCTCCTATGTTTGAGGAAGTAGATATCATAATAGAACACTCTAAATAACAATCTAACTAGTCTAGTGTTGTAGTAGTTGTTCTGGATCAAGTAGTTGATCTATTTGTTGCTCTATACATACAACTCATTCTTTACATGGCATTGCATCTTTCATCTACTTAAAGCAATAGAAAGTGGATGAATGAATCATCTCGTTAGTAAGGACAATAGAGAGGTTAGTTTCAATGGACTCTTTAACTTGGTCATTAAGGAAGTAAGGAAACTTCTTATTTGAATGTTTATATAACAGTAGTACTTGTAGTTAGTTCTCTCCTCTGTTTGAGGAAAGGGATATCATAACAGAACACTCTATATAGCAATCTAACTAATCTAGTGATCTAGTTGTTGTTCTAGATAAAGGGAAGACATACAACTCATTCGTTACATGGGATTGTATCTTTCATCTACATAAAGCAATAAAAAGTGGATGAATGAATCATTAGACGACTAATCTAGTTTGTAAGGGTAATGGAAAGGTTTGTTTCAACTATTGTACTTGTAGTTAGTTCTCTCCTATGTTTGAGGAAGGAGGTAACATAATGGAACACTCTAAATAGCAATCTAACTAATCTAGTGATCTTGTAGTTGTTCTAGATCTAGTAGTTGTTCTATATATACAACTCATTCTTTACATGGCATTGTATTTTTCATACTTAAAGCAATAGAAAGTGGATGAATGAATCATCTCGTTAGTAAGGAAAATAGAGAGGTTATTTTCAATGGACTATTGAACTTGCTCATTAACGAAGAAAGGGAAATTCTTATTTAATTGTGTATATAACTCTAGTACAGGTAGTTAGTTCTCCCCTATGTTTGAGGAAAGGGATATCATAATGGAACACTCTAAATAGCAATCTAACTAATCTAGTGATCTACTAGTTGTTCTAGATCAAGTAGTTGATCTATTAGTTGTTCTATACATACAACTCATTCTTTACATGGAATTGTATCTTTCATCTACTTAAACAATAGAAAGTAGATGAATGAATCATCTCGTTAGTATGGACAATAGAGAGGTTAGTTTCAATGGACTCTTTAACTTGCTCACTAAGGAAGTAAGGGAACTTCTTATTTGATTGTTTATATAGCACTAGTACTTGTAATTAGTTCTCTCCTATGTTTCAGGAAAGGGATATCATAACAGAACACTCTATATAGAAATCTAACTAATCTAGTGATCTAGTAGTTGTTCTAGATCAAGTAGATGATCTATTAGTTGTTCTATACATACAACTCATTCTTTACATGGCATTGCATCTTTCATCTACTTAAAGCAATAGAAAGTGGATGAATGAATCATCTCGTTAGTAAGGACAGTAGAGAGGTTAGTTTCAATGGACTCTTTAACTTGCTCATTAAGGAAGTAAGAAAACTTCTTATTTGATTGTTTATATAGCACTAGTACTTGTAGTTAGTTCTCTCCTGTGTTTGAGAAAAGGGATATCATAACAGAACACTCTATATAGCAATCTAACTAATCTAGTGATCTAGTTGTTGTTCTAGATAAAGGGAAGACATACAACTCATTCTTTACATGGGATTGTATCTTTCATCTACATAAAGAAATAGAAAGTGGATGAATGAATCAATAGACGACAAATCTAGTTTGTAGGGTAATGGAAAGGATGGTTTCAACTATTGTACTTGTAGTTAGTTCTCTCCTATGTTTGAGGAAGTGGATATCATAATAGAACACTCTAAATAACAATCTAACTAATATAGTGTTCTAGTAGTTGTTCTAGATCAAGTAGTTGATCTATTAGTTGCTCTATACATACAACTCATTCTTTACATGGCATTGTATCTTTCATCTACTTAAACCAATAGAAAGTGGATGAATGAATCATCTCGTTAGTAAGGACAGTAGAGAGGTTAGTTTCAATGGACTCTTTCACTTGCTCACTAAGGAAGTAAGGGAACTTCTTATTTGATTGTTTATATAACACTAGTACTTGTAGTTAGTTCTCTCTTATGTTTGAGGAATGGGATATCATAACAGCACACTCTATATAGAAATCTAACTAATCTAGTGATCTAGTAGTTGTTCTAGATCAAGTAGATGATCTATTAGTTGTTCTATACATACAACTCATTCTTTACATGGCATTGTATCTTTCATCTACTTAAAGCAATAGAAAGTGGATGAATGAATCATCTCGTTAGTAAGGACAGTAGAGAGGTTAGTTTCAATGGACTCTTTAACTTGCTCATTAAGGAAGTAAGAAAACTTCTTATTTGATTGTTTATATAGCACTAGTACTTGTAGTTAGTTCTCTCCTGTGTTTGAGGAAAGGGATATCATAACAGAACACTCTATATAGCAATCTAACTAATCTAGTGATCTAGTTGTTGTTCTAGATAAAGGGAAGACATACAACTCATTCTTTACATGGGATTGTATCTTTCATCTACATAAAGCTATAAAAAGTAGATGAGTGAATCATTAGACGACTAATCTTGTTTGTAAGGGTAATGGAAAGGTTGGTTTCAACTATTGTACTTGTAGTTAGTTCTCTCCTATGTTTGAGGAAGGGGTATCATAATGGAACACTCTAAATAGCAATCTAACTAATCTAGTGATCTTGTAGTTGTTCTAGATCTAGTAGTTGTTCTATATATACAACTCATTCTTTACATGGCATTGTATTTTTCATCTAATTAAAGCAATAGAAAGTGGATGAATGAATCATCTCGTTAGTAAGGACAATAGAGAGGTTATTTTCAATGGACTATTTAACTTTCTCATTAACGAAGAAAGGGAAATTCTTATTTAATTGTGTATATAACTCTAGTACAGGTAGTTAGTTCTCTCCTATGTTTGAGGAAAGGGATATCATAATGGAACACTCTAAATAGCAATCTAACTAATCTAGTGATCTACTAGTTGTTCTAGATCAAGTAGTTGATCTATTAGTTGTTCTATACATACAACTCATTCTTTACATGGCATTGTATTGATGAATGTGTATTTTACACTTTCATTCGAGTCTTTTTCACCTAATTTAGCTATCCTCTATGTTAATTTAGCTATATTTTAGTACATTTTATTAGAATAGTGTCATGTTTCCCTTTAGATTTTATTTTATAGGTTTTCGTTGAAATTCGGAGATTTACGGGCAACTATTGAAGTCTACATGGAATTGGTGTTCCAGAAGCCTATTTGGAGTATCTGAAGGTTTCCGGATAGGATTTGGAGTCTAGGGGTCGAATCTGGAGGTTAGAAGGCCATTAGAAGTCTGAAACCGAGTCCGAAAAGGTGAAGAAATCCAAATCCGCGTCGAAAAACGCGGAAATTCCGCGAAATACTGGGGGGCGAACCGTCCCAGCACTCGGGCGAACCGCCCCAGAGGTTTTTCGGGCCTATATATAGTTGCGAGTTTCCTCTCCGAAAATCATATCTTTCCAAGCCTACTTTCTCACCTCTCTCTATAGTTTTAGGTAGGAACTACCCGGGGCCTGTCCTGGGAGTTCCATAGCTTAGGGGATACTTTTTCATAGAAGATTGGAGCGCGTAGGGTCACAATCATCCGGAGATTGACAACCTTCGGTAACTTTGTATCTTACAGTTTTTATCTACTTATTTTATATTCTTTCAATATGTTTTCTTCTATGATTGCTATTGATTGCATGCCTATTATGAGTAGCTAAACTTATCGTTGGTGGTAGTATGTGAATTCTTAGCGAGGGAAGATAATTATGCTAATGGCTATATCGCGCATTATACTCCGTGTCATTGCTTTATTTCGTTGATCAGTTGAAACCAAAATTCTTGTATGTTGTATTGATCATTATGCACACTTGGACACTTGTCGACCAATCAGACCAATTATCTTCGTAGTGTTGAATAATTACGGAACACATTAGGACGTTAGTTGTTGGCAAGTCAGACCCCCATTATCTTCGTAGTGCTTAATACTTGCAACAAGGACACAAGATTGATTCAAAGATCTCTATGCAAGACCGAGGAATTTATGCATGATTATCGACCCATTATGTTAAGAAGGACCATACTATCACCAACCTCCATTATCTGCTTGAAAACCCCTATTGCTTTCGATCTGCTGTTTTATATTCTCTGGTTAAATAGATAAAGCTAGTTATAGTCCTGAGAGAACGACACTCGAGTCATTCTGCTACTACACTACGGTTTTCGTTGTAGTTGTGGATTGCCTTTGGCTAATTACAAATTTATTTGACTGAATCTGACACGTTCATCAAATTGGCGCCGTTGCCGGTGATTATACTCCTTTTTTCTGTTTAATTTGTTTATATTTACAGCTTTAGATTCCTAATTCTTTTAGTTTTGGTTTTCCTTTTTAATCTCTCTCTGATACTGCTTTCCTAGTTTGTTTCTAATCACCTTTTCTAGTCTGTCACAGATAGTGTATGCCGCATACACGTTCTGCAGGAACACCGCTTGCTAATTCAATTGCTGAGATCGACAGAGTCTACCACCAAAGAAGGCGACTACTTGAAAGGCGCGCACTAGAGGAAATAGAGAAAACCGATTTCTCTGAATCTCTACTTAGTAGGAAACCGACGGAATGGCAGAAGCTAGACCACTGAAGGCATGGGTACAACCCACCAAGGATCGTATGAGGGGACCGGCGATAGTTCTTTCATCTGCAACCCGAGATCTGGAGATCAAGAACCACGCATTCCATCAACTTCCGAGGTTCTATGGCTTATCAAGGGAAGATGTGATGGGGTACTTGCACGATATCGATGATTTCGTCAACCAACTCCCACGACCCGGAGCTGACATAACAACGGATGAGTTGAGGATGAAGGTTTTTGCAATGGGACTTGGCGACAGAGCCAAGTCATGGCTGAGTTCTCTTCCAGCAGGCTCGCTGGACACTTGGGAAAAGGTTTTTTCGGCTTTCATGGAGAAATACTTCCCACACACTCTGACTACCGCGCTAAAGGCGCAAATCACTGGATTCAAGCAGGACTATGATGAGACCATCTACACCGCGTTCGAGAGGTTCCAAGATCTCACGAACAAGTGCCCTCACCATGGTTTTGAACTCTCCGACCTAGTCCAACACTTCTACAATGGACTAATCTTCGAGAACCAACAAGTGGTGGATTTCCAATGCCGAGGCAATATTTGGGAGGAAACCGCAGAAGCCGTATGGGCAGTTTTCGAAAGGCTTGCTAAGAGTTCGCAGTTCAAGGACCCAAGAGCAATGGTTAGGAGACGTGGACCTGAAGCTCCACAGACTCAAGAAGCCCCTATGTACAGGGGGAATGGGGATCAATTCGAGTGTTTTACCAACGAATTGAAGCAAGTCCTCAAGAGCGCCACCGGAACAACTGTTTCGAACGAAGTATGCCGAATATGCAAGAACTATGGGCATGGAGCTCATATGTGTAGATCAGAGTTGGCATACGATGATGGTAACTGGGCTCGAGGAGGAGAAGAAGAGGCCTTTGCTACGGAGTTTGGTACTCAAGAAGTTAGCTACAGACAAGACGGTAGGAATCCTCGACGTGGATTTTTGAGAAGAGGATACCGTAACAATCAAGGATATGCACCGGCTAACCAAACTTATGAACCGAACCAAGACCGTAGTAGGATGAACTATGGTAATGATCACTGCGAAAACCCCACTGCGAAAGAGTCACCGAAGTCGAAGACGGCTCTACTGATGGAGAACTTGCAGAAGATGGTTGATCACACACAAAGTTTTCTCAAACGTTATGAAGAAGATTCTGAGAAGACTAGGGCAAGGCTCGATAAGTTGGAAGAGAGCACTAGGCTTGCCCATCAAAAGATGCAAGAGTTGATCGACCGAAAACTGCCTAGCAGCATTGTAAAGTCGAATGCCATCACATTGGCTGAAGATGTACCTGACGAAATCACCATCAGGAAGGTTGTTAGGTGCAAGAAATGCATTAAGGAAGAACTTCTACAGGCTGAGGAGGAAGAGAAGTGCCTTGGTTCTGACACAAGTGATGAGGAGCAAGAGGATCCCGAACCACTCCCTAAAAGCTTCGATGTTAAGGTAGGGATTGGTGAGCTTGAAGACGTCCGTGCCACACTAGACACGGGATCCTACTCAAACATAATTCCTTTGAATGTGTTTGAAAAGAGCAACATTGGAAAACTATCTGAGCAAAGGGCTATTGTGCAACTGGCGGATGGATCATTTATGAGACCCGAGGGCGTTGTGAAAAATGTGTTGGTCAAGATTTGTGAAGCATCTATATACACCAACTTTGTAGTTATGCCGGCGTCTGCACCTGGAACGGGGGATGTCATACTCTTAGGGCAAACATTCTTGACTAAGCTACGCTCCGTGATGGACATCTACCAAAGGACTTGCACTATCGAAGTGGATGGCAAGCAACACGTGCTGCAGGCCATACCTGAATCGCCTGATATTACTACTCACTACTGTGGTCTTGCGGCCTATATACTTTCTTATTCACAGGTTCGTGGTATGGAAAGGAGATCAATGAGGGGGAAGCCTAGTACCCGCAAAAAGAAGAGATAGGCGCAGACAGGAGTCGAGTCAAAGACTTTAAACAATGACGCTATCCGAGAGGCAACCCGGAATTTTTGTCGCTTTCTTTACTGCTTTTCTGCATGCATTCATTCTTGAACTATTTGCTTCTCGTATGCGAATTTGTTCATGTCTGTGTCGTATATGCTTATGTTTGAGTGAGATTTTCCGAATGGCCTTTTGAAAAAAAATTCGTTTCGGGATTTAAACCGCATTTTCTGACATCGGGACCCGTCTCCCCGCATAGGGGAGCACGGGGCGAACCGCCCCGTGGTGGGGCGAACCGCCCCACGGTTCCAGATCTTCAAAAACGCGGATTTCAACCCCAAAACCTTATTTTCTTCATCCTTCTTCATCCAACCTCCCTAAAAACCCGAAAAGTGCGATTTTGCTTCTAAATCTTCATAACTTCTTCATTTCTTGACCAAATTGAGTGTTCTTTAGCTTAATTCGAAGCCTATTACATGATCTATCATCCAAACCGAACAGATTTCATCCTAATTCGTTAGATTTGCAGATCTGAGGTATCATCCTTAGAACCCTAATTTTCGAATTTGGGGGTTTTCTATTTTGAGCTT
This sequence comes from Plantago ovata, assembly GCA_028274465.1. Classification (NCBI taxonomy): domain Eukaryota; kingdom Viridiplantae; phylum Streptophyta; class Magnoliopsida; order Lamiales; family Plantaginaceae; genus Plantago; species Plantago ovata. The sequence goes on along the minus strand of JAHHQI010000355.1, from coordinate 18,054 downwards.
CAATTATGCTTATTTGATGCATGGGTATGATCTTTATATGATTAGACATGTTATTTACTATCAATTGCATGCTCAATTTTGCTTGGATTGTGGATTTGAGTATTTTGCTGCTAGATGATATATCTTGTTTTGCAATATGTCTTTATCTTTGATTTCTTGCATATGATTGTGTTTGTTGATATAATGATGGTGGATTTGACATTAGAATGCTTAATTGTTGAGTATGAGGATTTATGTTTTTGCGCTGCTATGGTTTGGATTGAGCCTTGTTATCAAGGATATTGGTTGTCTAGTAAGAGCATGATGTGATGTACTGCATGTAGTAGTTACTTTGGTATTTTGCATGATGAAGAAGCTAGGCTAGACATTACGAATTGGGGAGCCTGATTGTTGATTTTATCACTCGTATCTTTCGCTTTTACACTAGCATATATTTGAGTCTGTTTTGTGTCATACGAGGTGCTAATTACTGCTTGTAGGTACCATACCAAGGGAAGGGAGTATTCCCGTATGATTGCTGTGAAGAACCATGTCAAGGAAGGTGACCTCGCTAGATGTGCGTTCGAGCCAAGGGGTTTTGCAACAACGTCATGGATTATCCAAGAGGAGGAGCTAGAGTACACCTGGAGTAAGGACTCCTATGCCTATTCATGCACCACCGAAGGGACAGAAACCGTTATTACATCATTACTCCATCACGAGGACTGCAGAGTTAGAGTGAACTGGAAGGCACCGGAACATTCTCGCAGCGACGGATTTGATCTTGAGTTCGTAGTTGCTAGAAGGTTCCAAAGCGCTATCTTGGTTCCAAAACATAATGACATGGGTACACAGCACCTTGTTGGGGTGCCCCTTGCCTGCCTCTAAAGAGAGCATAACATTGATATTGGGAGCATCATATAAACATTGGGGACGTCAACAGTAGAGAATGTAAGTCGAAATCGGAAAAGATGGTAGAAGACTTCTGAGCATCCGAGCAGCTTACTGTAACCTTCTCATGGTGTAAAACGTTTGAGGGGGAGGTCCTGATACCACTGCCCTTTCCCCTTCAACAGTTCACATCCTATTGAAGGGCTACAGGATGGAGAATTCCATAACAGCGGCGGCTAATCTTGAGGATTCTACTCGACAATGCAACTCTACTGGCGATGATGATGGTGACAGTAGTGACAATGAAGGCCATACGGGCAATGATGGTACTAATGGAGGAGTTGTTCCTATCTGGCCCATAATTGAAACTACCACGCCTACCAGAAGACCTGATGACTCCCTATAAAGCTCACAGAGGAGGCCCAATAAATCACAAGCAGCACACTCAGCCGACCGAGGCCAAACCATGGGGTAACATCTAGTATAACATCTTATTTCCTCATTTTCTTATTGCTAGGGACTAGCGTTAATTTCATGAGGGGGGATGGGATTTAAGTGATCTGATGTTGTTATTTTGGAGCTTGGTATTGGTAGGATGAGTATAGTACCTCGCATGCTTTATCCGTCTGCATTTGCATTTGCACGTTTACTGCTTTCTTAGATTTTTTAGGTTGCATTCATCCTAGGATAGTCTTGCATGTTTTATATGGAGTTTATTGCCGAATTTTTTGAACTTTTTTATTGGGTAGATCAACTAACTATGCCATTAATCGTATGCTTCATTTCTATGAATTTGTTTGAGGTTTTTCTCGCTTGGCTTGTCATATTTATGTATTGCACTTAGTAAGCATGGTAGTCTCGACATCACTTAGTGGTGTTTTCTCTACTGCGGTTCACGAAGGCCTTTATAATAGGATGATGCATGTTAGGGTCTTATGGTTGTTTTCCCGAGTAATTATGTACCTAAGAGGCAACAAGTCTTCACCATGCTTTGAGATTGCTAAATGCCTAGGAAGGAGGTAGTGTGAGGTTGTGTGATCCTTTGTTTATAACCTATTCTTCCGAATAGGTTTGGGGAGGGGGTTACACCATCATAGACTTGTTTCTGTTTTTCATTTTCGTATCGTGAGTTTATTTTTCCTTTTCCGTAAATTTTGTGCTCCAACCTATTCTTTCGAATAGGTTTGGGGAAGTCGTGTGAGTCATTTTGTTTTTTCTCTTTGTTATGCTATTGCTGGCTAGAAAAAATCGGAAAAAAAGAAAGGAAAAAATTCCAGAAAAGAAAAAAAGAAAAAGAGAATCTGGAAAAAAAGAAAAGACCCCAAAAAAGCAAAGAAGGGTCCAAAAAAAAAAGCCAAAAGCAGTTTAGCAAAGTTTTGAGTCTTTTCGTAATTGTGTTTTTTATCTTTTTTGTCTTAAGTGTCATCTGTTCTAGACCACCCTCGTCCTGCCATTCAGGAAGTGGTGAATAGCTTAAGACTTTACTTGAGAGATGGGTAGAATAGGGGAGTGTTATCTTTTATAGGGAATCCTCCTTCGTTTGATGAGAGCCAGTACTGGTTCGACCTCTTTTGAGGAAAAGTCTTAACTTGGTGGAACAGCAGTAAGTCCTCAGTTTCATAGGCACGGGGCAACCATTTGTTTCTTAGCATGCATCATTACGTCGTCACTGACTAGGTCCAGGTAGAGAATGTTACGAGAGACTATCTTGTCTTGACATAAGTGCTTATGTGGATGTGTATAAGTCAATCGAGGTATTCTTCAACCTATATTCATGCTTTAATTTATATGGTTTATTGTTCATATGTTATTTGATAGACTCAGTAATTTAGAGAATGTTACGAGAGACTATCATTTTATTTTATTTATTGTTCATATTTTATTTTTGAGTCTTGCATGTTGTTTGTATTAGAGTCTAGCTTAGTTGCTTGAGGACACGCAAAGGTTCGGTTTGGGGAGTTTGATGAATGTGTATTTTACACTTTCATTCGAGTCTTTTTCACCTATTTTAGCTATCCTCTATGTTAATTTAGCTATATTTTAGTACATTTTATTAGAATAGTGTCACGTTTCCCTTTAGATTTTATTTTACAGGTTTTGGTTGAAATTCGGAGATTTACGGGTAATTATATTGAAGTCTACAAGGAATTGGTGTTCCAGAAGCCTATTTGGAGTATCTGAAGGTTTCCGGATAGGATTTGGAGTCTAGGGGTCGAATCTGGAGGTTAGAAGGCCATTAGAAGTCTGAAACCGAGTCCGGAAAGGTGAAGAAATCCAAATCCGCGTCGAAAAACGCGGAAATTCCGCGAAATACTGGGGGGCGAACCGCCCCAGAGGTTTTTTGGGCCTATATATAGTTGCGAGTTTCCTCTCCGAAAATCATATCTTTCCAAGCCTACTTTCTCACCTCTCTCTATAGTTTTAGGTAGGAACTACCCGGGGCCTGTCCTGGGAGTTCCATAGCTTAGGGGATACTTTTTCATAACAGATTGGAGCGCGTAGGGTCATAATCATCCGGACATTGACAACCTTCGGTAACTTTGTATCTTACAGTTTTTATCTACTTATTTTATATTCTTTCAATATGTTTTCTTCTATGATTGCTATTGATTGCATGCCTATTATGAGTAGCTAAACTTATCGTTGGTGGTAGTATGTGAATTCTTAGCGAGGGAAGATAATCATGCTAATGGCTATATCGCGCATTATACTCCGTGTCATTGCTTTATTTCGTTGATCAGTTGAAACCAAAATTCTCGTATGTTGTATTGATCATTATGCACACTTGGACACTTGTCGACCAATCAGACCAATTATCTTCGTAGTGTTGAATAATTACGGAACACATTAGGACGTTAGTTGTTGGCAAGTCAGACCCCCATTATCTTCGTAGTGCTTAATACTTGCAACAAGGACACAAGATTGATTCAAAGATCTCTATGCAAGACCGAGGAATTTATGCATGATTATCGACCCATTATGTTAAGAAGGACCATACTATCACCAACCTCCATTATCTGCTTGAAAACCCCTATTGCTTTCTATCTGCTGTTTTATATTCTCTTGTTAAATAGATAAAGCTAGTTATAGTCCTGAGAGAACGACACTCGAGTCATTCTGCTACTACACTACGGTTTTCGTTGTAGTTGTGGATTGCCTTTGGCTAATTACAAATTTATTTGACTGAATCTGACACGTTCATCATATATCTTTCATCTACTTAAAGCAATAGAAAGTGGATGAATGAATCATCTCGTTAGTAAGGACAGTAGAGAGGTTAGTTTAAATGGACTCTTTCACTTGCTCACTAAGGAAGTAAGGGAACTTCTTATTTGATTGTTTATATAACACTAGTACTTGTAGTTAGTTCTCTCTTATGTTTGAGGAATGGGATATCATAACAGAACACTCTATATAGAAATCTAACTAATCTAGTGATCTAGTAGTTGTTCTAGATCAAGTAGTTGATCTATTAGTTGGTATGAGTAGCGTTCTCAACCCTTTTAAGCCTCTGAAATCTGGGGCGTTACATTAGTACTGAATGATAACTATCAGCAATTAATTTTTTTATGACTCTTGTTGGTTCTTGATTATGCAAATTACTTATGCTTATTGTTTTATTATCCAAGTATGTTTGCATTAATCAACTGATTTATTCAACATCAGGAACCTCTAAAAGGGTAACAATTAATTTAGCCATGGATTGCTGTCATCAAAAAGGGGGAAATTTGTCAGGAAACTTGTAATTTTGATGAACAAATTACCATGCTAAATTAAGAACAGTTCAGTGATTAGTACTCTTAAGGTCCATAGGAAATTAGAATTTTTAAAAGGATATTGTAAAAGAGGAGCATTTGTTGAAGACTTAGTATAGGTACTAGATAGGTTCTTTTGCTTGCTGATGATGTACGTTGTTTGCCGAAACAATCTATTGAAGAATAAGACCACTTAGAAGACTTGAAGACTTGAAGATTTGAAGACACGAAGACTTGAAGTTTGCTGAGATTTGGTATCTATATAAGGCACATAGTAAAGTTAACTAAAGTATAGATTTCAGCAAAGCAAAAAACACAAGTGTAAAACTTGAGTCTGCTGAGTTGATACAACGTGCTAAAGTAACTACATGTGACCTTACTTGCTGAAGTAGTACTTTCACTTGAGCTCCAAGTTCCAAACGTTGAAAAAGGTCAAAGATCTTTAAATGAAAAGCATGTCGTTCTGAAAACGTTGAACACGCTGCTGACAGTACCTTCGTAGCAAGATAGTGACAATTTTTGGCTCCGGCTTAGAATTTTAAAATTCAAACGGTACCAAGAAATCACTATAAATAGAGACCCTTAGGCAGTGAAAGAAAGTGTGGCAACAACGTGATCTTACATTCACTTGTGCTTTCAACACATCTTTCTTAAGCTCACTACTGTCTAAAGATCCGACCCAAGACTTAAACTTGAAACAAAAGATACTTGTGAAGAAGTAGAACTCTGGCTAAGAAATTAGTTAAGCGTTCTTCTCCTGAACAAGAAATAGTCTTGACACCCAGAAGCAATATACTTATAACTCAAAAGTTATTCAGTTGAGTTTCTTAAGGTTACTTGGTATTAGCTGAAAAGTTAATCTCATTGTGATCTTCACCCAAAACCTCTCTAACTGATAAAACACCCTTTTACAGGCGTGGAATTCAGGGGGAAATAATCAAGCAAGGATTTGTTGATAAGTGTCCCAAATTTGGTGGAGAACAAGGTTTTAGTTCTCTGGATAGGTTGGAAACAAAGCAAGGGTGCTTTGGTTTCCAGAATTCTAGTAGATTAGGTATTGTAAGGAACCTCATCATCTATCTTCGTGAATCCAGTCCTAGCAAGGACAAAGTGGACTAGTTTAGCGGTTACACCACCCTCAGATATTACAATAAAGTGTTTGTGTGATTTACTTACTGCATTTACATTTCAGCAAAGCTTTATTTTAGTTACTGCAAAATCTTTCAAAAAGCTTTCACTCAGCAGACTTGGTTTAAATTTGTTTTGCTTAACCAGCTGAGTTGTTGTTTTGTAAAAAACACTTATTTTCAAAAGACTTCCGTTCTCTGATTATTTAAGTATTAGAAAAGCTTACTACTGAACAAGTATTAAGTACCTTGCTGAGAAATTTGTATTAAGTATCAGCATAAGCTCTTTTCTGAAAAGTAAAAGCATCTTGCTGAGAAAGTTTTAGACGACGAAAAAAGTTTTAGAGACTATTCACCCCCCCCTCCTAGTCTCTACTTGTTGTCTAAAGGGACCAACAACAATGAATAGTAGAATAGTCTATTTATACAAGCTTGATGCTACCTTTACAAGTCTAGAATCAAAGCAGTAACATATTTCCCAACTCGCACTACATTGAGAACATGAGCTACTAGCTAGTGCAATACAGATATTGATCGTGTACTTAGTCCAAGGTTGATTCGAAGGGGTTGACTAGTTCGATTGGTTGAGATTATTTTGTCCAACTGAGGCGTACTCCACATGCTCCATTTTTAAGTTCTAAGTTCAAAAAAGAAAAAAAAAAAAAAAAGCAAGCTGAAGAGCAGGTGAAGCAGTTATTTTCATTTCCAGACCATGTCTCCCAAAAACTGAAGCGCAGGGACACCTTTGATTTCCACGTCAACAAGAGGCGCCTGGATCATTGTCTAGCTCGAATGTTCTGTATCACCTTCGATCATGTTGAGTGCTCTTGTTTGATCTTGAATGAATGCAGCACACTTACTCAGTCCGACATGAGTCTCACATGACTAAAGTAAAGCACAGTTACAAAAGTTTCTGATGTGAACAAAGGAACTATATTTCGAATGAAGTCTTATAAAGCAAGATAGTCAACAACAAACCTGATTCCAATCAGAAAGCGACAAGAAAAAACTACAAGGATAATCATACCTTTCTCTTCATAGCACAAGTCTTGCAGTCTGATGCGGATGGTGGGAGGATTTGGTTAACAACTAACCTCTTGACGGGAACACTTTCTTTCTTTAGTGACGAGCAGAGTCTTGAAGATTCGCTGATTGCCATAACCTGAAAAAATAACAAAGAGCTGAAGTCTTGAAAAAATGTAATTCCACATTTCGCACGTAGTAATCCATGTTAGGAAAATTGTAATTTTGATGAGCAATTAACCATGCTAAATTAAGGAAAGTCCAGTAACTAGTACTCTTAAGGTCCATAGGAATTTAGAATTTTAAGGACATTGTAAAAGAGGAACGTTTGATGAAGACTTAGAATAGGTGCTAGATAGGTTCGTTTTACCGCTTACGATGTATCTTGTTTTCTGAAAAGAAATACAACCTATTGAAGCATTTGCTGATGATGTACTTTGTTTTTACAAACAAACTGTTGAAGCATTTAGAACCGCTCAGAATCTTGAAGATTTCGAAGACTGAAGACTAGAAGATTTCTGAAGACTGGTATCTACAAAGGCACATGTTGCTCAGAAAGTGGAAACTTCAGCAACAGCTTGCATAAGTGAAAATCTATACGACAAAGTAGGTTGTGCTTGCTGAAACTGAGACTGACCACTTGCTGATGGAACATATGTGACCTCTTGCTAAAAGTACTTGCATTTGCGCTCCAATGTTACTGTTTGAAATAAGCATTAAATGCAAAACATGCACGCGAAGGACATGAAGACTAGAAGACAAACAAGGACGCTGTTGAAAGTACAAAAGCAAGATAGTGACATTTTAAGGAACAAAAGCTTTAGAATTTGAAATTTAAAGGGCTCCTTATTTTCACTATAAATAGAGGTCATCCGGCAAAGATTTGAAGTGTGTCAACAACGTGATCATACTCTCACTTGTGCTTAAACTCACATACTCTTCAATACTCTTACAGCCATTGATCCGTTCCAAGACTTAAAGCTTGAGAAAGCTACTTGTGAAGAAGTAGAACTTACACGACTAAGAAATTAGTTAAGTGTTCTTTCTTTCTTTCGAACAAGAACAAGTCTTGACACCAGAAACAATCAAACTTGTTTACTGCAAAGTATTCAAAGTTTTGTTTCTTAGATTACTTGTTGTAACTGAATAAGTTATAATTAAGTTATCTCATCCCAAACCTCTCTAACTGAAAATACACCCTTTCAGGCGTGATATTCAGGGGGAACTTAATCGAGCATAGTTTTGCTGATTAAAAGTACCAAGTTTGGTGGAGAACAAGGTTGCGTTCTCTAGATTAGGTTGGAGACGAAGCAAGTGTGCTTTGGTTTCTGTTTGAATCGCTCTAGATAGGTGTTGTAAGGAACCTCAATCTTATCTTAGTGGATTCAGTCCTAGAAAGGACAAAGTGGATTAGTTGAGAGATTACGCCACTCTCAGATACAAATATAAAAGTGTTTGTGTGATTTACTTACTGTACTTGGTTTTCAGCAAATCATATCTATCTGTACACTGTCACTCACATCACTTGCTGAAACCTTCTTTTACTGAAAAAGCACTTATTGTATCAAAGACTTCCGCTCTCTGATTTTAAGTATCAGCAAACCTAGTTACTGCAAAGTAACTTGCGCTTGCTGAGAAAATTAAGTATCAGCAAACTCATTACTGAAAAGTAATAAGCACTTGCTGAGAAAGTTTTTTAAACGATGAATGTTTGAAAAGACTATTCACCCCCCCTCTAGTCTTTTCTTGTTGTTTAAAGGGACCAACAAGTGGTATCAGAGCTGGAGGTTCTGTAACCTTCAGCACTGAACCTAGATCCCCTTAGGTGCTTTCCGTAAATCACTCTCACTTGATCAGTTTGGTAGTGCTTTGCTGACAAGATGTCTTTAGGAGATGCTCCCTTGCTGAAGCTGGAAAATTACGAAAAATGGCGAAACAACATGATGCTACATCTTGAGGCCATTAGTGCTGAGATGGTCACTTTCATTAATGATGGACCTAGCAAGATCACTAAGATTGAAAGGAGTTTCTCTCACAAGACCACTGAAGCTGGAAAGGAAACTATCTTAGGCGAACCGGTGGATACCGTTGTGCCAAAACCGAGAGAGAAATGGACTTCTGACGAAGCTAAGAGATTCCGTCTTGATGGCCAAGCAAGAAACATCACCATTCGATCAACTCCGGATACCATACAGTGCAAACTGTGGGGTGCTAAGACTTCTAAGGAAGCTTGGAAAATGGTTCAAGATCTTTGTGCTGGATCTGACAAAACCAAGGAAAACAAACTTGAAGTACTTAAATTAAAGTTTCAAAACTTTAAACAAGGTACAAACGAGTCACTGGAAGACTTGGACTTCAGATTCACAACTCTTGTTAGTGAAATGGCAGCCTTGGGTGTTGGAAATCTTTACTCAGATTCTGAGAAGGTGAAAACCATCATCAAAAGTCTGAATCAAGAATGGATCCACACTCAGAATTTCTATTACAATCAAGGAATGCCAGATATTACACCAACAGAGGTGTTCTCTCATCTTGCTACTGTCAACTATGAGACAAAGCAAAGAGAAAATGTATTTGCTGAAAAATCGCAAAACATTGCTCTTGCTGCAAAGCCGTCATCTTCTGAAAAGAAGAATGATAAAGAGCCTGCTGATGAAAACTCTTTGGTTGTCAAAAATATGAAGAAATTCATCAGTAAGGAACTTGAAAGGCGAAAAGCAAAAGAGAAGCTGAAAAAGCATCTTGGTAACAACTACCATAAGTACAAGAATGAGACTAGCTCGCTGAACAAGCTAGCTCAGCAAGCAAATTCATCAGAAGAACCTGCAGTTGGAAATGATCTATGCTTTTACTGCAAAAAGCCTGGACACTTCAAAGCTAATTGCCCTTTGCTGAAAGGCAAATCTGCTGAAAAGAAGAAGAAGTTCAAAAGAGCTTTTATTGCTGAAGAAAAGAAGAAGCTTCAAGCAAAGATCGATGCATTGTGCATTGATACTAGCTCCGAAGACAGTGAGGATGAAAGTGTAAGAAAATACGGTCAGAGTTAACCCTAGGGTACGCAGCGGAATTTCAAAATTTTTCTTAACATGCAGGTTAATTGATTATGTATATGCCGTATATATTTAAACACGTCAATTAGAAGACTAACCTTACTTCCAAAGCAAGCACAGCTTCCAAGTCTTCGTAATAATCCGGTGTATCTTCTCCTTCGTCGAAGTCGAAGATATCTGCAATACTTTGATTATCTGCAAGACAATAAAAGTTAGTTTCCAGCTCCTAGAACCTCAACCTTGGTATCCACGGATGAACAACCTATCAGAAAGAATGCTAGGATATTCTTTGTGTGACCAAGAAGATGGGGCGGCGATTCCTCCGGCAAGGTGGCGCGCGCGTGGCTTTGGTGAGGTAGGGGAGAGCTTTTTATTTTCTCTAAGAAAACTGGGTAGAATAATTCTCTAAGAATTGATTGTTCAGAATACTGAAAAAGCTCTCTAATAGTCTACTATATATAGTAGTCAATAGTAGCCTAAAGCATAAGCAACTAGACTTCGTAAAGGAATAAGAATCTAATTCTTATCGCACTAGAAAACCAACATCAAGTCTAGATTCATTCCCAATCAAATTAAAACTCAATCAGGAAAATCTAACTTATCCCTTGGACTTCTAATAGAGGAAGGAGTCGAACTCCTTCTCCTATCCAGCTCCTGTGCGCGCGCGCGCCTGTCCTACGGGAGATAGGTGGGTCCCAATTTTGGGACCCACTTATAGTTCTAAGGCAATTCAAACTCCAAGTAGATTTTGCCCATGTGCATATGTTAATTCTAAATTAACATATCCTTTCAAATCAAACCTCTATTATATTTCTAAAATATAATCTTTAATTTGAGCAGAGACATCTTGACCTCTAAGTTCACTACTTGTCATGAACATGTCTACTGACTTGTTGGAGTTGTCTTCAATCTCCAAGTCCATTTGCTGGCTTAGGTCAGTCAGCACCAGTTGAACTTTGTCAATAGAGATCATAGGTGAACTAGGTCGAATATTCTCAGCATCTTGAGATGCGTCGTCAAATACTGTCTCTTTTTGTGTTTCAGCAACCTCTGGGACTTGAACAATTGTAGTTTCAGCAAGTGGTTCTTTAGCAATTGCAGCTTCAGCAATTTCTGGGACCGGACTAGTTTCTTTTTCAGCAACTGTCTCTTTAGCAACATTTTCAGCAAGTGCAGCTCTTCTCAAAATTGTAGCAATGTCACTTGCTGGTTCCAGAGTGTTGTCATCAAGATTATCTACAATGTAGATATTGGGGACTTGGGAAGGATTTTCATTTCCACTGCCATGTGGTCTCGCTTCAGCAGATGTATCAATGTTAAGTTGATTGCTGAAGGCTTCTGCAAACACTTCAGCAACATCTACTATAGTGGCTTGCATTTCAGCAACCACTGGAACATCGTCATCCTGAATGACATGGACAATTGGAACGGACTTACGTGGCGTTGTTTTCTTTCTTGGGTAAGTCTTTGTCCGAGCCTTCTTAGGAATAGGATCAGCTGATGACGCTGCAGTTTGAGTGTCATCATCAGATTTCCTCTTTTTCTTCTTAGATTTCTCACTAGGTGCATTAGTTTTAGCAACCGCAGTGGTGTCAGCAGCAACATTTGAAGCTGTTGCATTCCCAGCAACATTTGAAGCTGTTGCATTCCCAACAACATTTGCAGCTGTTGGATACCTATCTTGCTGACCAATATTTGCAACATCTGCAGTTGTTGCATTCATGGACTGGTTATCAGTCTCAGCAACATTTGCAACTGTTGGCTTCTTTGACTTCTTGTCAGCAACCTTAGGTCCATTCTGCTTGTAGAAGGCTCTTCCCACATTGCATACTGATTTCTTAATCGGCAATGGGTTTCTTAGCCGAATCCTGAAATGTTCAAGGATGTAGCATATTTTCAATCCATACATCACTGGAAAGGAAGGTGAGACTGTGTTGTCTTCAACCTTTACCTTGAACTTAGTAACACAATCAACAAGTCTGTTGAAAATGTACTTAGCCCAGTTGTGTTCAGTTTTATTCTCATGGATATGCATCTGCAATGGACACCTTCTCAAGCCTAGTTGGTCAATTCCTCCAACTTGGGAGTCTAAGACTTTGATGAGTAGCAGAGCTACCAGACCAAGTGAATGGCAGAGATGCTTCCTTTTTACATGCTTTGTCCAAGTCACGGGAGCAATCTCGCCTTTCTTCATTCTTTCATTTCTGACATCATTGTAGACGGCTTCAATTTCTTCATCAGTGGCAGTGATGTCATCTTCAGTTCCAGTGGTTGGAATCTGAAAGATGTTTTCTAAATCAATCCATTTCAGGATGATTTGCACTCCTTGAACTGAGGTAGAAATCAATTTTTCAGTGACTCCTTGTCCGTCAGTAAAGGTTTGGATTTCTGCGTTGTTGTAGAATTCCATATTGTCCAGCATGCTCACTTTCTTAGTACGAGCAGTAATAAAGAAAAGAAGGCCTTGTTAATTAATCAAGTTCAACGCCTCTTCATTTTCTTCGTCCAAATCTTGTTCATAGAAGTATCTAATGTACTTCTCCTTGGCAAATCCGCCCCATTGCATCATCGGCTCACACTTTGTAGTGTCGAGATATGCAGGCGGCATGGGTCTCTCTTTTATACGATCGTTTTTCAACATAATTTTCACTGTGTTTTTCGCCGGATTTTCAACTAGAGCAGTGCTTTTTCCAGCACTGTCTGCCTTTGATGATTTTGAGGTCTTGGAGGATTGTATTTTGGGAGCCATTTCTTATATAGTAGTATGAGGGTTTAAGAAATGTACGAAAAAGAGTTTTTCCTTTTTGACCGGAGGTACAGTAAATTCAAAGCACATGCTAGAGAAATTGCAGAGAAAGGAAATGTGACTTAAAGAATTTTGTCTTTCTCTAACTCTTCATTTATATATTGTCTCTGTTATGTGAGAAGCTCAATAGTTTTGAGTTCTCAGCAAGGGTAAAACAGAGATTCATTTGTGTTAGTGGAGCCTTTGCAATAAATGCGTAGTGGACCACTAACAAAAACCGTCAGAGCATACTTTCTCTTTGTAATATCAACCGTTGGATCAGAAACTTCTTTAAAATCAATGGCCATGATTGTATTTCATGTCATGATTAATAGCGAGTTTATCGGTGCCATTATTAACGTCACAAATTGATTTTACCTTGATTCACGGGATTTGATCTCTTTTACTCCAACGCTAATTGCTTGCCGAAGTAAATGAGAATCTTTTTAGCGATTTTATTCAATTTTGACTTTAGCACTTACCTTTTCAAGTAACAAGCCTTGTATTTGCTGAAAATTTTCCCTTAATCAATTATCTCATATTTCTTTAAGTTAAAAGACATTTCCGAGTTTCCGTCTCAGCAAATTCTTTTTATATTGAGACATCCTTATGTAAAATCTGAGAAGTATTCTTGCTCTTTACTGAGTTCCCGTCTCAGATCTTTCTTTTGATACTTGAATACCTGTTTCAGTATCTTTGATTGTCTGAATGCCAGTTTCAGCAATCTTTAAAGTTTTTTATTTACTGAGTACCATCTCAACAAATGATCAAGTTTCCTAACAAATACACGGTTTGAAGGAATTACTTGATGAATGCCTATTTCAGCAAACATGTAGTGCACAATCATTTCCTTTTAGAGAAATCAGTGGAAGGGACTTTATAAAGAACACATATACGCAAACATTGGCTTGCTGAATACATGTTTCAGCAATCCACCAAATGTGTCCCTTATTATTGAGGTAGTTCAATCAATCCAAGGTTGTACCTTAGCATTGCGAACCTATTATCTTGTAGGGGCTTGGTAAAGATGTCAGCAAGTTGATCATCAGTACCTACTTTTACAACCTCAATGTCTCCTTTTTCCACATGATCTCTAATGAAATGATGTCTAATATCAATGTGCTTTGTCCTTGAGTGGAACTTAGGATTTTGCGTGATAGCAATAACACCTGTATTATCACAAAACATTGATGTTATCTTTTGCAGAAATACCATAATATCTTAATTGTTGCTAAATCCATAGGATTTGAGCTGTGCAACAACCAGCCGCAATGTATTCAGATTCAGTTTTTCTCCTTTTTGGATTTGCTGAACTTCTCTCAGAATTTGTTTCAGCTCGTTTTTTAGAACTTTGCTCTTTTTCAGCAAGAGGTTCTCTGGGAGGTGGACCAGGCAGTATCAATGGCGCTTCAGCAGTGGGTTTGTTTTATCTTGAAGAGTTTCTTGTTCTATCTTCCCCCTTAGACATGGATTGCATCATCGGTCTGATGTGTAGAGAGAAAAACTCATTGCAATTTTCAGCAAGAGGACTTAGGCTGTTGTATTTTAGAATTATGCCTTGCTGATCTGTGGTTAGCTTAGACAGTTCTTCCTTAATACAAGCCAAATTCTCCTCATGTCTGCGCTCATTTTCGACTTTTTCTTCAATAATAACCTGAGCCTTTTTCAATGCACTTTTAGCAAGTTTGAGTGCTTGACTGACATCTTCTTCATAGCTTTTGTGGTATAGACTGATGTCTTTCTGAGCTATGGTACGAGTAGTAGTGCGTTTCAGCACTGTAGCCAGTATTTTGCCAATGTCAAGCGGACTCTCAGCAAGCAATGCATCATCCTCTTCTTTGCATGCTTTGTGAACAACCATTAGTGCCTTTATTCTTTGAGTAAAATCCTCAACGTTTGGAAACGACACTAGGAAGAGAGTAAGTGAATGAGCTTTCATCTCAGTTGCGAATTGATCATCATTTCTCAGCAAGCGACTTCTCTCAACATCTCCTTCATCAGTTTGGAGAGATGAGGAGGAATTGCAACCTCTGTGGGATCAAATTTCTTTGTTCTTTCTTCTTCGTTTGCTGAGAAGTTAGAGAGATCTTCTTCGTCATAAGATTCGTCAAGTCCAGCAACCTTGGTTCCCAAATCTTTAGCTTCAGACACTTTTGGTTTAGTGGTTGCTGAGGGCAACTCTTTGGACTCAACAACTGGAGTTTCACCAGTAGTAGGTGGAAGGGAGGGGACTTCCGTGTTGTTTACTCCTGAAGATTGAGAAATGTCTAGATTATGCGTATGTCTAGCATGAATCTGTAGACTATTTTGAAGAGCTCTTTGATAATCTTCATCCATTTCATCTTCTCCAAGGTTTGGATCAGTGACCTTAGCTTCGAGTAATTCTTACTCGGCATCAGAAAGCTTAGGTTTGCCTAAGTGCATTTGAGCACGCTTTCTGGCGTACTCTTCCTCAGTTTCAGCAACTTGTGCAGTTGATTGAGTACTTGTCTCATCAGGAGCGGGAGTAGATTCTTGTTGCTGACTGGGAGTTTGGTCAGCTTGCTGATTCTCAGTGTTTTGATTTTCAGTCTCAGCAACTGTCAGATTTACTCCGCCAGCATCAAGACTAGGACCTTGATTATCATCATCATCGTCCTTACTGTCCTTAGAACCTTTTCCTTCATCTTCATCACTGGTATCTTTTGGGATATTTTCATCCTCTTCTTCTTCATCATCGTCCGTCTGTATGACTATCTCGAGATGTTTGTACATAGCACCACTTGGTAATTCCTGTTCTTAATTGATTTTGTAGGGATCAGCCACCACGGGTACAAAGGAACCCTTCAGCATCACCGCTTGTTCAGCTGGAGAGGCACTCTTGAACTTTGCTTTCATATTTTCTCTGATTAAAGCAATCAGATTTGAGCTCATTAGCTGAGAATATGTAAGCTCTTCTAGAAGTATTGAGTGTACAAACGTCTCAAGTCTCAATAAAGAGATTCTCTTTTTCTCATTGGACAGATGAAGGTGAAGATCAGAGAAGTCCATCTTTCTATACCGTTGCCAGTTGCTGACAGACTTAGCAACTCTG
Source organism: Plantago ovata (assembly GCA_028274465.1). Classification (NCBI taxonomy): domain Eukaryota; kingdom Viridiplantae; phylum Streptophyta; class Magnoliopsida; order Lamiales; family Plantaginaceae; genus Plantago; species Plantago ovata. Next base: position 2,371 of record JAHHQI010000355.1, on the reverse strand, counting down.
TTCAAGCTATTCCTTTTGAAGTTTGAATAGAGTTCTTCTAAACTAACTTCAAGATCTTCAGTGATGTGAACCACTTCAGTTGTCTCCTCTTGAGCCGGAAAGAGAGTAAAGTTAAGTTCAGGACGGTTTTGGAAAATAGTTTTAGAGTCTAAAACTGTAACATGATTTACCTGCTGATTTTTAGCAAGCTCATGTTGCACACTAAGTTGTGTTGGTACTATTTCCATTGCTTCAGGAGATTGGGCAGCATCCTTGAATTGTTCACCTGGAAATAACTTTATATTAGATACAAGTAATAAGTTTTCAAACTTAGTAGTTTTACCAAAACTTTCATCTACCTGCTGAACAGGAGTTGTGGATTCTGGTGCAGAAGTTTCAGCAGTCTTCTGACTTGTATCTTGAAAAGTCTATAAAGAAACAATTATATTAGCTAGAGATAAAGTTTTAGGTAGTGAAGTTTTGCTTATATCTGAGTTAACTACCTGCTGAAGAAGGGCAGGTGGTGACTCAATCCTTTCAGCAATGATAGCAACTTCATTATCTAGGACTTGTTCTTCAGCAGAATTCTTTTCTTGCTCTAATTGAGAAAGTTGTGCAGATTCAGCAATCTCCCTTGTCTCTGAATTGACAAGTTGAGCAGAGACATCTTGACCTTTAAGTTAACTACTTTTCATGAACATGTCTAGTGACTTGTTGGAGTTGTCTTCAATCTCCAAGTCCATTTGCTGGCTTAGGTCAGTCAGCACCAGTTGAACTTTGTAAATAGAGGTCATAGGTGAACTAGGTCTAATATTCTCAGCATCTTGAGATGCGTCGTCAAATACTGTCTCTTGTTCTGTTTCAGCAACCTCTGGGATTTGAACCATTGCACTTTCAGCAACTGGCTCTTCAGTAATTGCAGCTTCAGCAATTTCTGGGACAGGATTAGTTGCTTCTTCAGCAACTGTCTCTTCAGCAACATTTTCAGCAAGTGCAACTCTTCTCAAATCTGCAGCGATATCATTTGCTGGTTCCATAGTGTTGTCATCAAGATTATCTACAATGTAGATATCGGGGACTTGGGCATGATTTTCATTTCCACTACCATGTGGTCTCGCTTCAGCAGATGTATCAACGTTAGGTTGATTGTTGAAGGCTTCTGGAAAAACTTAAATATTGCTGAAGGCTTTTTCAAACACTTCAACAACATCTACTGCAGTGGCTTGCGTTTCAGCAACCACTGGAACATCGTCATCCTGAATGACATGGACAATTGGAACGGACTTACGTGCTGTTGTTTTCTTTTTTGGGTAAGTCTTTGTCCGTGCCTTCTTAGGAATAGGATCAGCTGATGACGCTACAGTTTGAGTTTCATCATCAGCTTTCCTCTTTTTCTGCTTAGATTTCTTACTGGGTGCATTAGTTTCAGTAACCGCAGTGGCGTCAGCAGGAACATTTGAAGCTGTTGCATTCTCAGCAACATTTGCAGCTGTTGGATACCTATATTGCTGACCAACTTTTGCAACATCTGCAGCTGTTGCATTCATGGACTAGTTATCAGTCTCAGCAACATTTGCAGTTGTTGTCTTCTTTGACTTCTTGTCAGCAACCTCAGGTCCATTCTGCTTGTAGAAGGCTCTTTCCACATTGCATACTGATTTCTTAATCGGCAATAGGTTTCTTAGCCCGAATCCTGAAATGTTCAAGGATGTAGCATATTTTCAATCCATACATCACTGGAAAGGAAGGTGAGACTGTGTTGTCTTCAACCTTTACCTTGAACTTAGTAATACAATCAACAAGTCTGTTGAAAATGTACTTAGCCCAGTTGAGTTCAGTTTTATTGTCATGCATATGCATCAGCAATGGCCACCTTCTCAAGCCTACTTGGTCAATTCCTCCAACTTTGGAGTCTAAGACTTTGATGAGTAGCAAAGCTACCGGACCAAGTGAATGGCAGAGATGCTTCCTCTTTACGTGCTTTGTCCAAGTCACATGACAAATCTCGCCTTTCTTCATTCTTTAATTTCTGACATCACTGTAGAAGGCTTCAATTTCTTCATCAGTGGAAGTGATGTCATCTTCAGTTCCAGTAGTTGGAATCTGAAAGATGTTTGCTAAATCAATCCATTTCAGGATGATTTGCACTCCTTGAGCTGAGGTAGAAATCACTTTTGCAGTGACTCCTTGTCTGTTAGTAAGGGTTTGGATTTCTGCATTGTTCTAGAATTCCATTGTGTCCAACATGCTCACTTTCTTAGTGTGAGAATTAATAATGAAAAGAAGGCCTTGTTGATTAATCAAGTTCAACGCCTCTGTTAGTGTTGAAATATGTCCAGTCCGCATGTACGAACTGGAGCGGTCTAAGAGCGCGACAAAGCATCATAGGTCG
>JAHHQI010000353.1:0-26860 GCA_028274465.1 Plantago ovata | reverse complement strand
GGATCCTTACTTATGTTCAGAAACGTCAACTCGTCCTGAAAGGACCTGATTAGCGGAAATCGTTCAGATTCCAACCACTGGAATGAGATGCCGTCATGCTACTGACGAAGAGAAAATAAAAGCTTCTACGTGACGTAGCAATGCAAAGATGAAAGAAAGGAGAGGATAGCTCCGTGACTTGGACAAAAGCCGTAAGAGAAAGCATCTCGCCATTCATTGGTCTAGTCGCTCTGCTACTGATAACGTTTCTTGGACTCCCAAGTGGAGTGATTGGACAAGTCGGCCTGAGAGAAGATGGCATTGCTGATGAATCTTTATGAAAATAAATCGGAACTTAACTGGCTAAGTACATTTTCAACCGGCTTGTGATTGTGTCACTAGTTTCAAGGTAAAGTAGAAGAAACAAGGTCTCACCTTCCTTCCAGTTATGTATGGAATAAGATATGCTATATCCTTGAACATTTCAGGATTCAGCTAAGAAACCCATTGCCAATCAAGAAATCTGTGTGCAATGTGGAAAGATCTTTCTACAAGCAGAATGTACCTAAGATTGCTGGAAAAAAATTAAAGACAACAACTGCAAATGTTGTCAGCACAAGCCAGCAAGAAAGGTATACAACAGCTGCAGATGTTACCACTCCGCAACTAGAGATGAAACTGCTGTGGATGGTGGTAACACAAATAAAACTGCTGTAGAAAATCAACAAGGTACGTGTACAACACCTGTTGCTGAAAAGGCAACAATAGATGACTCTGGGAAACTGGAGAAATCTAAAAAGAAAAAGAGGAAAGCTGATGATGACACTCAGACTGCAGCATCATCAGCAAATCCCGTACCTAAGAGGAAACGGACAAGCAAGAAAAGAAAGAAGACACTGGCTTCTCAGTCAGTCCCTAATGTCCAAGACTCCTCAGTCAATTCCCAGACAAATGCTGAAACGCATTTCCCAGTAGATGTTGCTGAAGTAATTACTGAAGCATATGTCAGCAATGTTGAAGTGTTTGCGGAAGCCTTCAACAATCAACTTAATGTTGATAACTCTACTGAGAATAGACCACAAGGCAGTGGAAATGAAATTCCTGCCCAAGTCCCAGATATCTACATTGTAGATATTCCAAATGATCCAACTATGGAACCAGCAAGTGACATTTCTGATGATCTGCAAAGAGCGGCACTTGCTGATGCTGCTGAAAAGATGGTTGCTGAACAAGCAACTCATCAAGTTGCTGAAACCCAGCTTGCTGAAGAACCAGTTGCTGAAATAGCAATGGTTCCAGTTCCTGAAGTTGCTGAAACTCAAGAAGCATTATTCAACGACGCATCTCGTGATGCTGAGAATACTGGCCCAAGTTCACCAAAGACATCAATCGACAAAGTCCAGCTTGTTCTGGAAGATTTAAGCAAACAAATGGAGTTGGAGATTGAAGAATCATCCAACAAGTCAATTGATCTCTTCATGACAAGCAGTGAGCTTAAAGGTCAAGATGCTTCTGCTCAACTTGTCATTTCAGAGACAAGGGAGATTGCTGAAACCGCACAGCTTTCTCAGATAGAGCAAAACCAGAAGTCTGCTGAAGAAACAGTTCAAGAAGCTGAAGAAACTGTTAATGCTGAAAGGACTGAGCCACAACCTGTTCTTCCTCAGCAGGTAGTTAATTCAACCATTAGTAAAACTTCAATTTCTGAAAATTGTTCTTTTGCTAAAATTATTTTTTCTCTTCTCAAGATGCAAGTCAGATGGTTGCTGAAGCCTCTGCACCAGAACCAACACTCCATGCTCAGCAGGTAGTTAATAATTTTGGTATAAAAACTAAGTTTGACAGCTTAGTACTTGAGTCTAATTAAAATTTATTTCAGGATGAACAAATGGAGAATGCTACTCCAGCTCCTCATGGAATGGAAATTGTACTACATGAGCTAGCTGACTCTCAGCAGGTAAATCATGTTTCAGATATAAACTCTAAAACAATTCTCCAAACCAATCCTGATCTAAATAAAATTCTTTTTCAGGCTCAAAAGGAGACCACTGAAGTGGTACTCGTCACTGAAGATCAGCAAGTTAGTTCTGAAGAACTTTACTTGAACTTCAACAGGACAACTTTGTCAAGAGTTGCTAAGTCTGTCAGCAACTGGCAAAGGTACAGAAGAATGGATTTCTCAGATCTTCACCTTCATCTCTCAAACGAGAAAAAGAGAACCTCTTTGTTAAAGCTCGAAACATTTGTCCACTCCATCCTTCCTGAAGAAATGACATATTCTCAGCAAATGAGCTCCAATCTGATTGCTCAAATCAGAGAGAATATGAAGGCCAAATTTAAGAGTGCCTCTCAAGCTGAACAAGCTGTGATGCTCAAAGGTCTTTTTGTTCCTGTGGTGGCTGATCCCCACAAATTAACTGAGGAAGAGGAAGTGACAAGTGTTGCTTTGTATAAGCACGTGGAGCTAGTCATTCTAACAGATGATGAAGAAGAAGAGGAAGATGAGAACATTCCTACTGATCCCAGTGATGATGAAGGGAAAGATTCTAAGGACAAGAAAGATGATCGATGATGACAATCAAGGTCCAAGTCCTGGTGCTGGTGGATTGAAGTTAACAGTTGCTGAAAATACTCAATCTGACAATCAGCAAGCTGAACAACAACAATCTCAGCAAGAATCTAAACCTCCTCCAGCTGATGCTGAAAATCAAGCACCTGTGCAAGGTGCTGATACTGAAGAAGAATACGCTAGAAAAAGGGCTGCCTTGAAAAATGGCAAAAGTCCAGTTTCTGATGCCAAGGTTACTGAAGAAAACCTTGAAGATGAGGATGAAGAAGATGAAGATTACCAACGAGCTCTACAAAACAGTCTCGTGATCCATGCAAGGCATACGCAGGATCTAGAAATTGGTGAATCTTCAAGACCAAAATCAAAGGAAGTTCCATCCCTTCCACTTACTACTGGCGAAACTCCAGTTATTGAGTCTCAAACGTTGCCTTCAGCAACTACTCAATTAAAACTAACTACTGGCGAAACTCCAGTAATTGAGCCACAAACTCAACTGAAACAACTATCTACTGGCGAAACTCCAGTAATTGAGCCACAAACTCAATTGAAACAACTATCTACTGGTGAAACTCCAGTCGTTGAGTCTGAAGCGTTGCCATCAGCAACCACTCAACAAAAAGGAAGTGAAGCTACTGACAAAGATTCCAAAGTTGCTCAACTTGATGAATCTGAGGATGATGACGACTTGTCAGAACATGACGATGAACAATCAAAGCAAGACCCAAAAGTCGTTCAGATTCCTCCTCCTAATTACCTCACTTATGAAGGAGATTCATTAAGAGCCGAGCTGCTTTTACAAGATGATCAGTTTGCTACTGAACTTAAAGCTCACTCCTTGACCCCTCATTTAGTGCCGTTCCCAAGAATTGAGGAGTTTACTCCCAGAATTCTAGCACTAAAGCAAGTCCATGATGCCTGCAAAGCTGAGGATGAGGCATTGCTTGCTGAGAGCCCACTTGACATTGGAAAAATATTGGCTACCGTGCTGAGACGCACTACAACTTTGACAATAGCTCAGAAAGACATCAGTCTTTATCACAAGAGCTATGAAGAAGATGTAAGTCAAGCGCTCAAGCTTGCAAAGAATGCTCTCGTCAAGGCTCACCATATTATGGATGAGAAGGCCGCAACAGAGAAAAGACATGAAGAGAATATGATGAATATTCAAAAAGAGTTGTCAACAATGAACTCTGACCAACAGGCAATCATCATGAAGTATAACAGTCTCAACACTCTTGCTGAAAATTGCAATGAGTTTTACTCTCTGCACATCACTCCGATGTTGCAATCCATGTCTAAGGGGAAAAGAAGAATACTAGAAAAAGCAATCAAACCCCTCCTCCTCCCGTTGCTGATGTGCCTTTGCCCATAGAACCGCTTGCTGAAAAAGAGAAAAGTTCTAAAAGGCAAGCAAAATCTGAGTTAAATTCAGCAAGTACCAAAAAGAGAAAAACTGCTGCTGAAACTCAAGATTTCTGTCACACTGAAAGTCATCACAATCTGAATGAAGATGATGATGAAGATGATGACAATCAAACAATAGCTCAAGCCATAAGAGCTAGACCCTTAACAACCGTGACTCCGTCTGGCCATTCAAAGCATTTTTCGTCTGACTCTTCAGCAAGAGATCAAGACAATGCTAAAACAAGAAGAAGAAGGCAAAGACAGGAAGAGAAAAGGTTGGCCAGCATTGCTATTGGCTCCGGCATTGAATATACAAAGACCAGCAATGAGGAAACCACTCAGAATGTAATCAGAAACATTCATGGTTGCTGGATCTTAAAGCTGGAAGACTTGCTGGTGAATGAGTTCTTTCCTACAGCCATTTTGAATCAAATGTTCAAATGGATTGAACTCAAGGTCCAAAGAAATCAAAGGGAAGAATCCCTCCCAAGAAATGTTGCTGGGAAATGGTTGAATCTAGAGGTCTATGTAAGAAGAGTTGCCATTGGTAAGACATACAAACAGGAACCAAATCTGATCAAACCACCTGGCATTGCTTACTACTCAGACCCGGTAACAAAGAAACCTAAGAAGAAACTTGGATTGATTCCTTACGAGTACTTCTATCTCACTGCTAAGGATCAAGAAGAAGATCTTCTCTGGCTAAGAAAGATTCATCCGAAAAGCATTTCAGATACACAGCTTCTCCATGCCAGCAATTGGGGCATGCATTTGTGGGTAATTAATTACATGGAAATGAATGTTGAAAAGCATCATCATACTGCCTGCATAAACGCAAGAATTCTTCAACTACAAGTCCGTAGGCTTCTGGAAAACTACGAAAAGGATTGTGTTGAAATCACTGCACTTGCTGAGAAGAGTGTAAGAGAGATATTGAGAAAATCCTCTGAAAGAGCTTAAGTCCCTGCAATAGTTTTTGTTAAAGTTTTTGTTTGCTGATTCTGTTTATGTTATCTATGCTTTTTCATGTAAACATCTAAATGATAACTATCAGCAATAAATTCTTTTGACTCTTATTGGTTTTTGGTTATGCAATCTATTTATGCTTACAGTTTAATTATTCAAGTATGCTTGCATTAATCAACTGATTTCTTCAACATCATAAACCTCTAAAAGGGTAACAATTAATTTAGCCATGGATTGCTAACATCAAAAAGGGGGAAATTTGTTAGGAAACTTGTAATTTTGATGAGCAATTTACCATGCTAAATTAAGGAAAGTCCAGTAACTAGTACTCTTAAGGTCCATAGGAATTTAGAATTTTAAGGACATTGTAAAAGAGGAACGTTTGCTGATGACTTAGTTAGGTGCTAGATAAGTTATTTCTTTTGTGTATGACGTATTTTATTTTCTGAGAAGAAAATAACTTATTGACACTTTAGCTTATGATGTATCTTATTTTCTGAGAAGAAAATAACCTATTGAAGCATTTGCTGAAGATATATTTTGTTTATTATAAACAATTTATTAAAGCAAATAGAAACCGCTCAGAATCTTGAAGACTTTTGAAGATCTGAAGACTTGAAGATTTGAAGATCTGAAGACTAGAAGATTGCTGAAGACTGGTATCTACAAAGGCACGTGTTGTTCAGAAAGTGGAATGTTCAGCAACAGCATTGCATAAGTGAAAATCTGAAAGACAGAGTAGGTTGTGCTTGCTGAAACTGAGACTGACCACTTGCTGATAAACATATGTGACCTCTTGCTGAATGTACGTGAATTTGCGCTCCAATGTTACTGTTTGAATTCTATTCAAATGTGCATTTAATGCAAAGCTTACACATGAAGGACATGAAGACTAGAAGACAAACAAAGTCGTTGCTGAAAGTACAAAAGCAAGATAGTGACATGTTAAGGAACAAAAGCCTTAGGATTTGAAATTCAAACGGCTCCTTACTTGCACTATAAATAGAGGTCATCTGGCAAACAGTTGAAGTGTGTCAACAACGTGATCAAACTCTCACTTGTGCTTAAAAACTCACAAACCTTCAAACACTCTTACTGCCATTGATCCGTTCCAAGACTTAAAGATTGAAAAAGCTACTTGTGAAGAAGTAGAACAAACTCAGCTAAGAGATTAGTTAAGTGTTCTATCTTTCGAACAAGAACGAGTCTTGACACCAGAAACAATCAAACTTGTTTACTGCAAAGTATTCCAAGTTGTGTTTCTTAGATTACTTGTTGTAACTGAATAAGTTATAATTAAGTCATCTCACCCCAAAGCTCTTTAACTGAAAATACACCCTTTCAGGCGTTGTTAGGAAACTTGTAATTTTGATGAGCAATTAACCATGCTAAATTAAGAACAGTCCAGTAACTAGTACTCTTAAGGTCCATAGGAATTTAGAATTTTAAGGACATTGTAAAAGAGGAACGTTTGCTGATGACTTAGATAGGTGTATGACGTATTTTAATTTCTGAGAAGAAATTAATTTATTGACACATTTTGTGGATGACGTACTTTAATTTCTGTGAAGAAATTAATCTATTGACACATTTGCGTATGATATATTTTATTTTCTGAAAAGAAAATATCTTATTGATGCTTAGCTTTGATGTAACTTATTTTTCTGAAAAGAAAATGACCTATTGAAGCATTTGCTGAAGATGTATTTTGTTTATTACAAACAAATTATTGAAGTAAATAAGAAACCGGTCAGAATCTTGAAGACTTTTGAAGATCTGAAGACTTGAAGACTTGAAGATTGCTGAAGACTGGTAAGGCACGTGTTGCTCAGAAAGTGAAATTTTCAGCAACAACATTGCATAAGTGAAAATCTGAAAGACAGAGTAGGTTGTGCTTGCTGAAACTGAGAATGAACACTTGCTGATGAACATATGTGACCTCTTGCTGAATGTACGTGATTTTGCGCTCCATTGTTACTGTTTGAATTCTATTCAAAGGTGCATTTAATGCAAAGCTTACACACAAAGGACATGAAGACTAGAAGACAAACAAAGGTTGCTGCTGAAAGTACAAAAGCAAGATAGTGACATGTTAAGGAACAAAAGCCTTAGGATTTGAAATTCAAACGGCTCCTTACTTGCACTATAAATAGAGGTCATCCGGCAAAGAGTTGAAGTGTGTCAACAACGTGATCAAACTCTCACTTGTGCTTAAAACTCACAAACCCTCAAACACTCTTACTGCCATTGATCCGTTCCAAGACTTAAAGCTTGAAAAAGCTACTTGTGAAGAAGTAGAACAAACTCGACTAAGAAATTAGTTAAGTGTTCTTTCTTTCGAACAAGAACAAGTCTTGACACCAGAAACAATCAAACTTGTTTACTGCAAAGTATTCCAAGTTGTGTTTCTTAGATTACTTGTTGTAACTGAATAAGTTATAATTAAGTTATCTCACCCCAAAACTCTTTAACTGAAAATACACCCTTTCAGGCGTGATATTCAGGGGGAACTTAATCAAGCATAGTTTTGCTGATTAAAAGTACCAAGTTTGGTGGAGAACAAGGTTGAGTTCTCTAGTTTAGGTTGGAGACAAAGCAAGTGTGCTTTGGTTTCTGTTGAATTGCTTTAGATAGGAGATTGTAAGGAACCTCAATCATATCTTAGTGGATTCAGTCCTAGAAAGGACAGAGTGGATTAGTTGGGAGATTACGCCACTCTCAGATACCACTCTAAAAGCGTTTGTGTGATTTACTTACTGCATTTAGCTTTCAGCAAATTATATCTGTTTGTACACAGTCACTCACATCACTTGCTGAAACACTTTACTTGCTGAAAAAGCACTTATCGTTTCAAAGACTTCCGCTCTCTGATTTTAAGTATCAGCAAACCAAGCTACTGTAAAGTAACTTACGCTTGCTGAGAAAGTTAAGTATCAGCAACCTCATTACTGAAAAGTAATAAGTACTTGCTGAAAAAGTTTTAAACGACAAAAGTTTGAAAAGACTATTCACCCCCCCCCCCCTCTAGTCTTTTCTTGTTGTTTAAAGGGACCAACAAGTGGTATCAGAGCAGGAGGTTCTTTAGCCTTCTGCACTGAACCTAGATCCCCTTAAGTGCTTTTCGTAATCTCTTTCACTTGATCAGTTTGGTAGTGCTTTGCTGACAGGATGTCTTTAGGAGATGCTCCCTTGCTGAAGCTGGAAAATTACGAGAAATGGCGAAACAACATGATGTTACATCTTGAGGCCATTAGTGATGAGATGGTCACCGTCATTAATGATGGACCTATCAAGATAACTAAGATTGAAAGGAGTTTCCCTCATAGAACCACTGAAGCTGGAAAGGAAACCATCCAAGGCGAACCTTCAGATACTGTTGTGCCAAAACCAAGAGAGGAATGGACTTCTGACGAAGCTAAGAGATTCTGTCTTGATGGCCAAGCAAGAAATATCATCATCAGATCAACTCCGGATACCATACAGTGCAAACTGTGGGGTGCTAAGACTGCTAAGGAGGCTTGGAAAATGGTTCAAGATCTTTGTGCTGGATCTGACAAGACCAAGGAAAACAAACTTGAAGTACTTAAGCTGAAGTTTCAAAACTTTAAGCAAGGTGCTAACGAGTCACTGGAAGACTTGGACTTCAGATTCACAACTCTTGTTAGTGAAATGGCAGCGCTAGGTGTTGGAAATCTTTATTCAGATTCTGAGAAAGTGAAAACTATCATCAGGAGTTTGAATCAAGAATGGATCCATACTCAGAATTTCTATTATAATCAAGGAATGCCTGACATTACACCAACTGAGTTGTTCTCTCATCTTGCTACTGTCAATTATGAGACAAAGCAAAGAGAAAATGTGTTTGCTGAAAAATCGCAAAACATTGCTCTTGCTGCAAAGCCGTCATCTTCTGAAAAGAAGAATGATAAAGAGCCTGCTGATGAAAATGCTTTAGTTGTTAAAAACATGAAGAAATTCATCAGTAAGGAACTTGAAAGGCGAAAAGCAAAAGAGAAGCTGAAAAAGCATCTTGGTAATAACTACCATAAGTACAAGAATGATACTAGCTCGCTGAACAAGCAAGCTCAGCAAGCTACATCATCAGAAGAACCAGCAGTTGGAAATGATCTATGTTTTTACTGCAAAAAGCCTGGACACTTCAAAGCAAATTGCCCTTTGCTGAAAGGCAAATCTGCTAAAAAGAAGAAGAAGTTCAAAAGAGCTTTCATTGCTGAAGAAAAGAAGAAGCTTCAAGCAAAAATCGATGCATTGTGCATTGAGACAAGCTCTGAAGACAGTGAGGATGAAAGTTCAGACACCGACGATGAGGAAGCCACTCTAGATGTGAAGATTGGCAAAGAAGTGTGTGGAATAGCTATGGAAGCTTATCCAGATGTGTCGAACTACGAATTCTGCCTCATGGCCGGTCAGGTAAATGATTCTACCTCTGACTCAGATTCAGACAGTGAAGACGAGATTGACCTTGACAAGATTCAAGGAGAAATCGAAAGATTTGAGAAAACTCTCAGCAAACAGCAAGAAAAACTTCAACTTGCTGAAACTCTGACCAAGCAAACTACTGAAAAGTACGTTTTGCTAAAGGAAGAGACAGAAGAAAAGGATGCTGAAATAAGGCGTCTTAAGAAGTTGATTGCTGAGGATGCAGAGAAAAATTCTCAAATGGCATTAGAATTAGAAGAGTATCAGTCCTCAATTCTAAAGTTACTTGCTGAAATCCAAGAAATGAAAAAGATGAAAATCAATTTCAAATCTTATGTGGAAGCAAGTAATACGCTGACTGAACTAAACTCTTATTTGAGAGATCCATCTCAGAAAGAAGGTTTAGGAGCAACGTGTGAAGGTGATAACATAGAAATCTTGAGAAAAGATAAATCACCTATCTCCTTTGTACGTGCTACTGATAGTAGTCCACCAATGATCTATCAGTTTGGTCAAACTAAGGTTGCTGAAACATGCAATCAAGTACCTATGACCATAAAGTCCGCTGTTGCTGCTCAAAGTAACAAGACTTTAAAAGGAAAACATGTTGCTGTGAAGCAAACTGGAAAGAAAAAGAATGCCGTGAAGCATTCCGCCAAACAAGTTGCTGAAAAGCAAGTTGTTAAGTCTAAAGGCAAGATTACCAAAAGTAATCAGAAGTCCCTTGCTGACAAACCTGAATCAAGTAAGGTTGCTGATGCTAAAGCTCAGCATTCTCCAAAGAGTGGACTCGGTTTCAAAACCAAGCAAAGTCAACTCTTTCATGAGTATAAGCAAAGTCAGCAAAGATACTTCAAAGAGATGAAGAAAACCAAGCCTAAGAGTTTTGAAAAGACTCCAAATGCTAGGACTAGAAGGAACCTTGCTAGAAAAGAACTTACTGAAAAGTATGTTCAGCAAAAAGGTCAACAGAGCAAGACACCACATCAGAAAGTGGATTTGACCAGCACGAGTCAAAAGTCTTTCAGCTCAAAACCTCCTAGTTCCTCAGCAAGTAGAAAACAAGTCAAAGTTGAAAAACTTCAGACTTGGGTTTCCACTGGACGCATTCTTGAACATGTTAATGGACATCCATCATTGGATAATTAACTTGTTTGCTCTTGATTGTGCAGACTGCAGCCACGGAGACAAACGATGCAATCTGGCACTTTGATAGTGGTTGTGGAAAGCACATGACGGGCAACAAGAATAACCTTATAAACTATAGACGGTGGTCTAAAGGTCCAACAATAAGGTTTGCTGGTGGAGGCTCCGGATCTACAAAAGGCTATGGTGATGTGAAGTTGGGATGCATAACCATTTCTGGAGTTCTTTATGTCAAAAATCTTAAGTTTAACCTTTTCAGCATGAGTCAATTTGCTGACAAAGGATACTTCATCGAAATTAAAAGTGATGAATGTAAACTTGTATATTTTGAGACTAAAAAGGTTATAATGATTGCAAGAAGATCAGGAGGCTTGTACACCGTTGATTGGTCTTCAGCAAACGTTGAAAAATGCCTTGTCTCAGATCATGATTGCCTTGCTGAAAAAGCATGGTTATGGCATAAACGAACAAGTCATCTAAACTTCAAGACGCTGAATAAGCTGTCTAAAAAGGCACTTGTAGTTGGATTACCTAGGGTTACTTTTAAGAAGGATGGTGTTTGCAATGCATGTCAGCAAGGAAAGCAAACCAAATCTTCTTTCAAGAACAAGGCAGTACCGTCAACCACAAAACCTTTACAACTCTTACACATGGACTTGTTTGAATCTTCTTCAACAAGCTATGCTGGTAAGAAGTATGGTCTAGTCGTGGTAGATGACTATTCAAGATTCACTTGGGTAGTATTCATCAAGCACAAATCTGAAACCAAGACTGAAATACCTAACTTGCTGAATAAGCTTGAAGTCATGAAAAATGACAAGGTAAGAGTCATAAGGACAGACCATGGTACTGAGTTTGTAAACCAGTACATAACTGAATATTGTACCTCCAAAGGTATTCAACATCAGTTATCCTCAGTAAGGACACCACAGCAAAATGGTGTTGCTGAACGGAAGAATCGTACCCTGAAAGAAGCCGCAAGAACAATGCTTGCTGACACTGAGATAAGTGAGGCTTACTGGGTTGAAGCGATTAATACCACCTGCTATACTCAGAATAGATGTTTGATTACTAAGGAATACAACAAAACTCCTTATGAATTGTTTGTTGGAAGACCTCCTAACATCACTCATCTAAGAGTATTTGGTTACAAGTGTTTCGTTCTTAACAATGGTAGAGAATACCTAAGAACATTTCAACCAAAGGCAGACGAAGCGATATTTCTTGGCTACTCCTTGCATAGTAAAGCTTACAGAGTTTACAACAAAAAGGCACAAAAGATTGAAGAATCTGTGCATGTTGTATTCTACGAAAAGACACAAGGTGTGCCTGCTGAAGAAGAAATATCAGAATGTATGAAAAAGCTAATCATACATGAGCAAAGAACTGAGTCTGATGCTAGGCAAATCAAGTCAATTGAACTAAATGATGATTCTGACAATGATTCTCCTTCCCCGAGTCATGACAAGATAAATAAAGTTCACGACAAGAATTTCCAGCAAAAGATGCGGTTGCTCCGGAAGTTGCTGAAATTACGCAATCTCCAGTGCCTGCTGATGAAATATCTCAACCCACCAATGCTGAGCAAGCAGTTGCTGACGATCAAATCTCAGCAGAGACACAAATTCCCAGTAGTACTGAACAAGTACATACTGAAGAGTCACATGCTGATAAGCAAACATATCCTGATCCAACAAACAGGAAACCTGTTAATAAATGGATTAGAGATCATCCCTCTACGGATATGATTGGCGATATTAATAAACGCCAAGTGACTAGATCCAAAGCTACTCAAGGACTTGCTGAAGAAGCAACTGTCGTAGAAGTAGAATCTTTATTCTCTTGCTTTGTTTCAGAAATTGAACCTAAAACCATAGAAGAAGCTTTGAAGCATTCTGAATGGATAAAGGCAATGCAAGAAGAATTGGATCAATTTGAAAGAAACAAAGTCTGGAAACTTGTGCCACTTGCTGAAAATAAGAAAGCTATTGGTACAAAGTGGGTGTTCAGAAACAAGCTGAGCGAGTCTGGTGAAGTAACAAGAAACAAAGCACGCTTAGTTGCTCAAGGTTACTGTCAGACTGAAGGATTGGACTATGATGAGTCTTACGCTCCAGTTGCAAGATTGGATGCAATTAGGCTTTTCTTGGCCTTTGCTGCTCACAATGACTTCATTGTTTACCAAATGGATGTTAAGAGTGCATTCTTAAATGGTGAACTTGCTGAAGAAGTCTACCTAGAACAACCCCCTGGCTTTGAACTTCCCTCAGAAACCAAGATGGTATATAAGCTTCAGAAAGCTGTATATGGTCCAAAGCAAGCACCAAGAGCATGGTATGATACCTTAGCTAAGTTCTTGCTGGAAAATGGTTTCAAGAAAGGTGAAGTTGACAAAACTCTTTTTACCATGAACCATGATGGTAAATTAATCTTAGTCCAAATTTATGTGGATGACATAATTTTTGGATCTAAGGACAAGCAACTTTGTGATGATTTTGCCAAACTCATGACAAATAAGTTTGAAATGAGTATGATGGGAAAATTGAATTATTTCCTAGGGTTGCAAGTCAAGCAACTCAAAGATGGAATATTCATAAATCAAGCAAAGTATGCGAAAGAAATGCTCATAAAGTTTAGGATCAAAGAAGGATGAAAAACCTGAAAAGATCCCTATGAGTGTTGGTACCAAATTGGGCTATACTAAAGAGGACAAAAGTGTTGAAGAACACAAGTATATGAAGCTCATTGGTTCCTTGTTGTATTTAACAGCAAGTAGACCTGACATTCAGTATGCTGTTTGTGTGTGTGCAAGATTCCAATCGGATCCAAAAGAATCACACTACAAAAAGGCAATTAAAATACTGAAATATGTTAAAGGTACAGTCAATGTTGGATTATGGTATCCAAAAGATTCTGGACTTGAATTGGTTGGCTATTCTGATGCTGATCATGGTGGATCAACTCTTGATAGAAAAAGTACCTCTGGAACTTGTCAGTTTTTGGGTACTAGATTAATATCATGGTTCAGCAAGAAGCAAACGTGTGTCGCCAATTCATCTACAGAATCTGAATACATTGCAGCTGGTTGTTGCACAGCTCAAATCCTATGGATTCAGCAACAATTAAGAGATTATGGTATTTCTGCAAAGAAAACACCAATCTTTTGTGATAATACAAGTGCTATTGCAATTACGCAAAATCCTAAGTTTCACTCTAGGACCAAGCACATTGATATTAGACATCATTTCATTAGAGATCATGTGGAAAAAGGTGATATTGAGGTTGTGAAAGTAGGTACTGAAGATCAGCTTGCTGACATCTTTACCAAGCCCCTACCGGATAATAGGTTCGCAATGCTAAGGTATAACCTTGGATTGATTGAACTACCTCAATAAAGGATACACTTGGCAGAATGCTGAAACAGGTATTCAGCAAGCCAAAGTATTCATGTCCAAAAGACCAAGTCACTGATTTCTTCTAAGAAATGATAAGTCACAACATGATTGCTGAAACAGGCATTCGGCAAGTAATTCCTTCAAAACAAGTATTTGTTAGGAAACTTGATCACTTGCTGAGACAGGAACTCAGTAAGTGAAAGAACTTAAGGATTGCTGAGACGGGTACTTAGACAATCAAAGATACTGAAACAGGTATTCAAGTATCAAAGGAATTTTCTGAAACGGGAATTCAGAAAAAGAGCAAAATCTCATCTCTCAGATTTTACCAAAGGATGTCTCAAATTGCAAAAGAATTTACTGATACGGGAAATCAGAAATATCTTTTAAACTTAGAAATTATGAGATATCTAAGTAAGGGGGAACTTTCAGCAAGAAGCTAGATTGTTAATTCAAACTCGCTGAAAAGATTCTTGTCTATTTCAGCAAGCAATCTATCCCTTATTACTCGGTAAAATCAATTTGTGACGTTAAGCTGGCACAGATAAACTCGCAATAAATCATGACATGAAATTCAATCGTGGCCAATGATTAAAAGGAGTTATTAATCTAACGGCTAACAAAACAAAGAGAGAGAGTGCTCTGACGGTTTTAGTTAGTGGGCCACTTACGCATTCAATGCAAAGGCTCCACTATCTCCAGTGTTTCTCTGTTTTACCCTTGCTGAGAACTCAAATCGATTGAGTTTCTCACACACCAGAGACACTATATAAAGAAGGAGTTAGAGAAATGACAAAATTCTTTAACTCACATTTCCTTTCTCTGCAATTTCTAGCCTGAAACTACTGTACCTCCGATCAAAAAGCAAACTATCTTTTTCGTACAATTTCTTGCTCTATATAAAGAAATGGCTCCCAAGAGACAGTCATCTAAGTCCTCAAAATCGTCAAAGGTTGACAGTGCTGAAACACGCTTTGCTCCGGTGACTGCTCCGGTGACTACTCTGACCCAAGACACAGCGAAAGTTGTGTTGAAGAACGACCGAATCACTGAAAAACCTATGCCTCCGTCATATCTTGACACTGCAAAGTGTGAGATGTTGATGCAATGGGGAGGATTGCAAAAGAAAAGTACATTAGGTACTTTTATGAACAAGAACTTGATGACCAAAATGAAGAGGCGCTTGAGTTCATCAAGCAGCAAGGCCTCATGAACTTTATCTCTGCTCGCACTAAGCAAGTGAGCATGATTGATACTATGGAGTTCTACAACAATGCAGAAATCCAGTCCCTTACAGACAGTAATGGAGTCACTGAAAAAGTGATCCTTACTTATGTTCAGAACACGCAAATCGTCCTGAAATGGACTGATTTAGCGGAGATTTTTCAGATTCCAACCAATTGGAACTGAAGACGACGTCACTGCCACTGACGAAGAAATTGAAGCTTTCTACAGTGACGTCAGAAATGCAAAAATGAAGAAAGGCGAGATAGCTCCCGTGACTTGGACAAAGCACGTTAAGAGAAAGCATCTCTGTCCTTCACTTGGTCTAGTAGCTCTGCTACTGATTAAAGTTCTTGACTCCCAAGTCGGAGGAATTGACCAAGTAGGCCTAAGAAGATGGCCATTGCTGATGCATATCCATGAGAATAAATCGGAACTTAACTGGGCTAAGTACATTTTCAACAGGCTTGTTGATTGTGTTACTAAGTTTAAGGTAAAGGTAGAAGACAACAAGGTCTCACCTTCCTTTCCAGTTATGTATGGAATCAAGATATGCTATATCCTTGAACATTTCAGGATTCAGCTAAGAAACCCATTGCCAATCAAGAAATCTGTGTGCAATGTGGGAAGGTCTTTCTACAAGCAGAATGTACCTAAGATTGCTGGAAAGAAATCCAAGAAGACAACAACTGCAAATGTTGTCAGCACAAGCCAGCAAGAAAGGTATACAACAGCTGCAGATGTTACCACTCAGCAACTTAGAGATGAAACTGCTGTTGGTGGTGGTAACACAAATGAAACTGCTGTAGAAAATCAACAAGGTACGTGTACAACAGCCGTTGCTGAAAATGCAACAATAGATGACTCTGGGAAACTGGAGAAATCTAAAAGAAGAAGAGGAAAGCTGATGATGACACTCAGACTGCAGCGTCATCAGCAAATCCCGTACCTAAGAGGAAACGGACAAGTAACAAAAGAAAGAAGACACTGGCTTCTCAGTCAGTCCCCAACGTCCAAGACTCCTCAGTCAATTCCCAGACAAATGCTGAAACGCATTTGCCAGTAGATGTTGCTGAAATAATTACTGAAACATACATCAACAATGTTGAAGTGTTTGCGGAAGCCTTCAACAATCAACTTAACGTTGATAACTCTACTGAGAATAGACCACAAGGCAATGGAAATGAAATTCCTGCCCAAGTCCCAGATATCTACATTGTAGAGAATCTAGATGATCCAACCATGGAACCAGTAAGCGACATTGCTGCTGATCTGCAAAGAGCGGCACTTGCTGATACTGCTGAACAGATGGTTGCTGAACAAGCAACTCATCAAGTTGCTGAAACCCAGCTTGCTGATGGACCAGTTGCTGAGATAGCAATGGTTCCAGATCCTGAAGTTGCTGAAACTCAAGAAGCATCATTCAAAGACGCATCTCTTGATGCTGAGAATGCTGGCCCAAGTTCACCCAAGACTTTAATTGACAAAGTCCAGCTTGTACTGGAAGATTTAAGCAAACAAATGGAGTTGGAGATTGAAGAATCATCCAACAAGTCAATTGAACTCTTCATGACAAGTAGTGAGCTTAAAGGTCAAGATGCTTCTGCTCAACTTGTCAATTCAGAGACAAGGGAGATTGCTGAAACCGCACAGCTTTCTCAGTTAGAGCAAACTAAGAAGTCTGCTGAAGAAACAGTCCAAGAAGCTGAAGAAACTGTTAATGCTGAAAGGACTGAGCCACAACCTGTCCTTCCTCAGCAGGTAGTTAATTCAACCATCAGTAAAACTTCACATTCTGAGAATTGTTCTTTTGCTAAAATTATTCTTTCTCTACAGACTTCTCAAGATGCAAGTCAGATGGTTGCTGAAGCCTCTGCACCAGAACCAACACTCCCTGCTCAGTAGGTAAATAATTTTGGTATAAAAACTAAGTTTGACAGCTTAGTACTTGTGTCTAATTTTAATTTATTTCAGGATGAACAAATGGAGGATGCTACCCCAGCTCCTCATGGAATGGAAATTGTACTACATGAGCTTGCTGACTCTCAGCAGGTAAATCATGTTTCAGATTTAAAATCTAAAACAATTCTCCAAACCAATCCTGATCTAAATAAAATTCTTTTCAGGCTCAAAAGGAGACCACTAAAGTGGTACTCATCACTGAAGATCAGCAAGTAAGTTCTGAAGAACTTTACTTGAGCTTCAAGAGGACAACTTTGTCTAGAGTTGCTAAGTCCGTCAGCAACTGGCAAAGATATAGGAGAATGGACTTCTCAGATCTTCACCTTCATCTCTCAAATGAGAAAAAGAGATCTTCACTGCTGAAGCTCGAAACATTTGTCCACTCCATACTTCCTGACGAAATGACATATTCTCAGCAAATGAGTTCAAATCTGATTGCTCAAATCAGAGAGAATATGAAGGCCAAATTTAAGAGTGCCTCTCCAGCTGAACAAGCTGTGATGCTCAAAGGCTCCTTTGTTCCTGTGGTGGCTGATCCCCACAAACTAACTGAGGAAGAGGAAGTGACAAGTGTTGCTTTGTATAAGCACGTTGAGCTAGTCATCTTGACTGATGATGAAGAAGAAGAAGAAGATGAGAACATTCCCACTGATCCCAGTGATGATGAAGGAAAAGATTCTAAGGACAAAAAGGATGAAGATGATGACAGTCAAGGTCCAAGTCCTGGTGCTGGTGGATTAAAGTTGACAGCTGCTGAAACTAATCACTCTGACATTCAGCAAGCTGGTCAACAACAATCTCAGCAAGAATCTCAACCTCCTCCTGCTGCTGCTGAAAATCAAGCACCTGTACAAGGTGCTGATACTGAAGAAGAATACGCCAGAAAAAGGGCTGCCTTGAAAAATGGCAAGAGTCCAGTTTCTGATGCCAAGGTTACTGAAGAAAACCTTGAAGATGAGGATGAAGAAGATGAAGATTACCAACGAGCTTTACAAAATAGTCTCGTGATCCATGCAAGGCATACGCAGGATCTGGAAATTGGTGAATCTTCAAGACCAAAATCGAAGGAAGTTCCATCCCTTCCACCAACTACTGGCGCAACTTCAGTTATTGAGTCTCAAACGTTGCCTTCAGCAACTACTCAATTAAAACTAACTACTGGCGAAACTCCAGTAATTGAGCCCCAAACTCAATTGAAACAACTATCTACTGGTGAAACTCCAGTTGTTGAGTCTGAAGTGTTGCCATCAGCAACCACTCAACAAAAAGGAAGTGAAGCTACTGACAAAGGCTCAAAAGTCGCTCAACTTGATGAATCTGAGGATGATGACGACTTGTCAGAAAATGAAGATAAACAATCCAAGCGAGACCCAAAAGTTGTTCAGATTCCTCCTCCTAATTATCTCAACTATGAAGGAGATTCATTAAGGGCTGAGTTGCTTTTACAAGATGATCAGTTTGCTACTGAACTTAAGGCTCACTCCTTGACACCTAATTTAGTGCCGTTCCAAGAGTTGAGGAGTTTACTCCCAGAATTCTCGCACTAAAGAAAGTCCATGAAGCCTGCAAAGCTGAAGATGAGGCATTGCTTGCTGAGAGCCCACTTGACATTGGAAAAATATTGGCTACGGTGCTGAGACGCACTACAACTTTAACCATAGCTCAGAAAGACATCAGTCTTTATCACAAGAGCTATGAAGAAGATGTAAGTCAAGCTCTCTTGCTGGCAAAAAGTGCTCTTGTCAAAGCTCAGACTATTATGGATGAGAAGGCCGCAACAGAGAAAAGACATGAAGAGAACATGATGATTATTCAAAAAGAGTTAGCAACAATGAACTCTGACCAACAAGAGATCATCATGAAGTATAACAGCCTCAACACTCTTGCTGAAAATTGCAATGAGTTTTATTCTCTGCACATCACTCTGATGTTGCAATCCATGTCTAAGGGGGAAAAGAAGACCAGAAAAAGCAATCAAACCCCTCCTACTCCTGCTGCTGATGTGCCACTTCCACTAGAACCTCTTGCTGAAAGAGAGCAAAGTTCTAAAAGACAAGCAGAAACTGAGTTAAATTCAGCAAGTACCAAAAAGAGAAAAACCGCTGCTGAAACTCAAGATTTCTGTCACATTGAAAGTCATCACAATCTGAATGAAGATGATGAAGAAGATGATGACAATCAAACAATAGCTCAAGCCATAAGAGCTAGACCCTTAACAGCCATAACTCCGTCTGGCCACTCAAGGCATTTTTCGTCTGACTCTTCAGCAAGAGATCAAGACAATGCTAAAACAAGAAGAAGAAGGCAAAGACAGGAAGAGAAAAGGCTGGCCAACATTGCTATTGGCTCCGGCATTGAATATACAAAGACCAGCAATGATGAAACCACTCAGAATGTGATCAGAAACATTCATGGTTGCTGGATCCTAAAGCTGGAAGATTTGTTGGTAAATGAGTTCTTTCCTACAGCCTGTTTGAATCAGATGTTCAAATGGATTGAACTCAAGGTCCAAAAGAAGCAAAGGGAAGAATCCCTCCCAAGAAAAATTGCTGGGAAATGGTTGAATCTTGAGGTCCATGTAAGAAGAGTTGCCATTGGTAAGACATTTAGACAAGAACCAGATATAATCAAACCACCTGGCATCGCTTTCTATGCTGACCCGGTAACAAAGAAACCTAAGAAGAAACTTGGATTGATTCCTTATGAGTACTTCTATCTGACTGCTCAGGATCAAGAAGAAGATCTTCTCTGGTTAAGAAAGATTCATCCGAGAAACATTTCAGATACACAGCTTCTCCATGCCAGCAATTGGGGCATGCATTTGTGGGTAATTAACTACATGGAAATGAATGCTGAAAAGCATCATCATACTGCCTGCAAAAATGCAAGAATTCTTCAACTACAAGTCCGTAGGCTTCTGGAAAACTACGAGAAGGATTGTGTTGAATTCACTGCTCTTGCTGAGAAGAGTGTAAGAGAGATTCTGAGAAAATCCTCTGAAAGAGTTTAAGTCCCTGCAATAGTTTCTTGTTAAAGTTTTGTTTGCTGATTCTCTGTTATCTATGCTTTCTTGTAAACTTATGAATGATAACTTTCAGCAATGAATTCTTTTTTACTCTTATTGGTTTTTGATTATGCAACTTACTTATGCTTACTGTTTATTAATTCAAGTATGCTTGCATTAATCATCTGATTTATTCAACATCAGAAACCTCTAAAAGGGTAACAATTAATTTAGCCATGGATTGCTAACATCAAAAAAGGGGGAAATTTGTTAGGAAACTTGTAATTTTTGATGAGCAATTAACCATGCTAAATTAAGAACAGTCCAGTAACTAGTACTCTTAAGGTCCATAGGATTTTAGAATTTTTAAAGGACATTGTAAAAGAGGAACGTTTGCTGATGACTTAGATAGGTGTTAGATAAGTTTTAGTCCTTGTGGATGACGTACTTTAATTTCTGTGAAGAAATTAATTTATTGACACTTTAGCGTATGATGTATTTTATTTTCTGAAAAGAAAATATCTTATTGATGCTTAGCTTTGATGTAACTTATTTTCTGAAAAGAAAATGACCTATTGAAGCATTTGCTGAAGATGTATTTTGTTTATTATAAACAAATTATTGAAGCAAATAAGAAACCGGTCATAATCTTGAATTCTTTTGAAGATCTGAAGACTTGAAGACTTGAAGACTTGAAGATTGCTGAAGACTGGTAAGGCACGTGTTGCTCAGAAAGTGAAATTTTCAGCAACAGCATTGCATAAGTGAAAATCTGAAAGACAGAGTAGGTTGTGCTTGCTGAAACTGAGAATAAACACTTGCTGATGAACATATGTGACCTCTTGCTGAATGTACGTGATTTTGCGCTCCATTGTTACTGTTTGAATTCTATTCAAAGGTGCATTTAATGCAAAGCTTACACGCGAAGGACATAAAGACTAGAAGACAAACAAAGGTTGCTGCTGAAAGTACAAAAGCAAGATAGTGACATGTTAAGGAACAAAAGCCTTAGGATTTGAAATTCAAACGGCTCCTTACTTGCACTATAAATAGAGGTCATCCGGCAAAGAGTTGAAGCGTGTCAACAACGTGATCAACCTCTCACTTGTGCTTAAAATTCACAAACCTTCAAACACTCTTACTGCCATTGATCCGTTCCAAGACTTAAAGCTTGAAAAAGCTACTTGTGAAGAAGTAGAACAAACTCGACTAAGAAATTAGTTAAGTGTTCTTTCTTTCGAACAAGAACAAGTCTTGACACTAGAAACAATCAAACTTGTTTACTGCAAAGTATTCCAAGTTGTGTTTCTTAGATTACTTGTTGTAACTGAAGAAGTTATAATTAAGTTATCTCACCCCAAAACTCTCTAACTGAAAATACACCCTTTCAGGCGTGATATTCAGGGGGAACTTAATCGAGCATAGTTTTGCTGATTAAAAGTACCAAGTTTGGTGGAGAACAAGGTTGAGTTCTCTAGTTTAGGTTGGAGACAAAGCAAGTGTGCTTTGGTTTCTGTTGAATCGCTTTAGATAGGAGATTGTAAGGAACCTCAATCATATCTTAGTGGATTCAGTCCTAGAAAGGACAAAATGGATTAGTTGGGAGATTACGCCACTCTCAGATACCACTCTAAAAGCGTTTGTGTGATTTACTTACTGCATTTAGCTTTCAGCAAATTTATATCTGTTTGTACACAGTCACTCACATCACTTGCTGAAACACTTTACTTGCTGAAAAAGCACTTATTGTTTCAAAGACTTCCGCTCTCTGATTTTAAGTATCAGCAAACCAAGCTACTGTAAAGTAACTTACGCTTGCTGAGAAAGTTAAGTATCAGCAACCTCATTACTGAAAAGTAATAAGTACTTGCTGAGAAAGTTTTAAACGACAAAAGTTTGAAAAGACTATTCACCCCCCCCCCTATAGTCTTTTCTTGTTGTTTAAAGGGACCAACATGGGCGTTATCCCAATATGTTATAATATTTACATATATATTTTATAATATACTGTATTTATTATTCTTGTGTAGCATCAATTAAGGAATAAGAGTTTTGTTGCAATTTGTAAACTTCCTTTCACATAAAAGGCATATTTATTGGGGTAGTTTTCCATTTCCTTTTTCACCAAACCAAACAAAATCATTAGAAAATACGAGATTGATATAACATCAGGGATCGGTTTGTGAGCATCTATCTATCTATATTTGTACATGAAAGGTAGGGGTCTAGGAGAGCTCAATTTCATTCTCAAGAGCTTTCACACTATGTGGCAATAATTTTGAGCTCATGGAAAAGATTCAATTTCATTTGTTTTGGAAAGTTTTCATTCATCTAATTCTGGTAATTTAATTCTTCTTCCTCTTATAAAAAACGTCCAGCTATATATAAATTAAAAATCCGAAATTATACAACAAAACAAATTCTGGAATTAAAAAATAATATGTTAATTGAATTATTATATAACAAAACAGATTTCGGAATTTAAAAATAAATCGTTTATTAATTAAATGTTGAATTATGGTGTCAATTAAATTCTTGGCAAAATGAATTTGAAAATTAATAATAAATATTTTTGAATTTAAACGGTGAATTAAAATGTTAATTAAAATCTAGGTAAAATATATTCTCGAATTAAAAATAAATGCGTAGACACAATTGTACGAAAATCAGTTTAATTGTTTTTAGTTTATTCATTCACAATGAAAAATGATATTTAATATATCAGTGATTTAATTATTTGTGTTTTTTATTTTAAGAATAATCTTTTTTGCAAATTCATGAAAATAATATATTAAAGAAATGATGGTGTAAAAGTTGTGGCCAGAGGGAATTGAACCCGGTTGGCCTATACCATGAACATCACCACATTCCACTCGGCCACCGCTTTTCAATAGTTCATTATTGACAACATTAAATATTGGTGTTCGATTTAATATTTTGTGCTTTTAATTTAATTTAGTAACAATTATGTTTTTTCCGTAATAATTACTCTAGATTATGAGTTATTAAATCAGGTTTATATTCGAATAAATCATTTAATTGGAAAAAAAAAAAAGCTGTGGCAAGAGGGATTTGAACCCCGGTGGCATATAACATGAACATCACCATAATCCACTCGGCCACAGCTTTTCAATCGTTCATTGATGACAACATCAAGTATTGGTGTGATTTCATATTTTATGCTTTTAATTTTATTTGGTAACAATTAATTTTTTTCCCCGTAATACTTACTCTAGATTATTAATTATTAAATCAGTGATTAATCGAATAAATCATTTAACTGAAAAAAAAAAAAGAAGTTGTGGCCAAAGGGATTTGAACCCGGGTGGCATATACGACAAACATCACCACAATCCACTCGGCCACAGCTTTTCAATCGTTCAATGTTTACAACATCAAGTATTGGTTTTCGATTTAATATTTTTGTTCGTAACAATATTTTTAAGTTGTTTTGGTAAGTCTTAATTTTAATTGTCTTTCCTTTCTTTCCATGCACGCCTCATCAATGCTGAAAATCAAAATATATGGAATGTTTAGATTTTTTGCTTACATAATGTGGTAAGTAATTTTAAAATTCAAACGGAGCAAAAATCATTGCATGAATTAAGGATCTTCTAAACCCTAAAAAATAGAGCAAAAAGTATTCATAAAACTTGAATCGTGGAAAACATTAATCAATATATATGATAAAGAAATTTAACCATTGTTTTGCCCCAGCCCAGTAAGCTGGTCCCTCGGCAGCAAGAAACCCCAATATGAACAAGTATGTCTCTCAGCCAATATAGACTCTCCATCGGAAGTGTATCGATTAATGGTTTCTACAAGCTGATGCAGGTTTTATAGGAGGATTCTCGAGAAGATATGTACGTGAGATTGAGTTCAGTTTTCCAAATCTTCCACTAATTTATCGTGTGTGTATATTGGAAAATATCCCTAAGAATATGGCAAAGATATACCACGACCACTAACTAAATTTAAGGTATTAAACATTTTGGTAATTTAAGAGGTAAATTCGCTACATAAAATACTTCAAAGTTCAAATTAAATTGATTGTATTAAATTGATTTAACCTTTCTTTAATATGATTAAAACTAAACTTATAAATTGATTTAACTTGATTGGTCGAGATTTCGAAACAAATTATTAACCCTTCTAATTTATTTGGTATTGATCTTAAATTTGGTGCGGCCGGTGCAGGTGAACCATGCGAATCTGGGCGTCTGACCTGCTGTAGCCACCCGAAATTACATATTCACCCCCATTTAGTTCTGTTAACACAAGTCTTTGGTGTAAGACAACTTCACTAATTCAATAATTCTCCAGCAAAATACAACTCTAACTGAAACCAACAAATAAACAAAAGTCGGCATTTGTGACTCGAGGGTATCAGGCCGAACATAAAGAGCAATGGTAGCAAGGCCAGTTTTGAAATTGCATTCCATTGCTGCTGCAAGCAACTCAAACACATCAAACAGCTCGAATTGGCAATTGTGGACATACTTCACATCTCCTTCAAAATAACCAAATTAATACGAAAGAAGTGGTTACACCATACTACATGTTCATCTACAATTCTTGATTGGTAGAGACTCGAAAAGTGAGAACTTTATGATGAGGATCAGCTTTTGTGACTTCAACAACAACAGCTTTACCTATTAATGGATGTAACCGCCACAATTGGTCATCTTTGATTGAAACGTCCTTTGGATGTATCTTCACACCTTCATACTCGAGATCTATATCCAGAACATGATACTCATGAGTGCCAGAGTAACATCTTCTTACATCCAAAACGATGGCTCTAAATCTTTTCCCCTCAATGCGGGCTCTTCTGAAAAGTTCAATATTCCAATATCTCTTGGTTTCATTAATCAAAGTTTTTCCAAGAGTTTCAGAATTTGCCTAAACAAGTACTCCTTCAAGTTCAGCTTTTCCTAGAGTACTCCCACCCGTTATAGAAGCTACCACTTGATAGTGTACAAGAACATCTGTGTACCTTCGTATCGGAGATGTAAATTGAACATATCCTTTGTCTAAGCCTAAATCTAAACGCTCCAGAAAACTAGTAGAATAGGAGCCCCGGCCCCGCCTGTAAATCACAGGTATACTGTGTTGATGCGCATATCTTGCAACAACATCTCCGCACAACAACATCATTTCTTCTACTAAGTTTTGAGATCTAGTCCTCTCATCAGTACGTTGTTCAACTTTTATTATTGGCTCTTCATCATCGATTTTACTAAGCTGTTCGAAAAACAAAAAAACAAAAAGGACATTAATGAGAAAAATCAAAGTGTTTAACAGAAAACATAAATTAACATTTTCTTTATATGTAATACTATATTATAAAAAATGTAAAATTATAAAAATAAAAATAAGAAATAATAAAAGACATCAATTATTCAGACAAATTAGATACTCACCTTGATTGCAATTTGGTCAAACTCTCCATTCGACAATAGAGTATATTTCATCTTTTTCCTTTCACCACTGTTGCCTTTTCTTTGTGCATTACAGAAGTTCGATATGTCCTTCGCCAGCCACTAGCACCTGATAGAAGATGCATTACCCTATTAATAGATTCCTCAGTAACTGATGATGATAACAATGAATCAACATGATCATATGATATTAACAATGGCTTGATGGTTGACAGCTCAATAAAACAATCTTCATGTTGAATGATCCATCTTTGTTTATGGTTACTGACACAGAAACAGATTTGCATTCTTCATTCGCCTTGAAAGATATCATATCCATTGCAACTCTTCTTGATACATGTAAGATGTACATGTAGGCAAATAGATTGTTTGGCCTCTTTCCCTTGCAGCACAATCTATCCTGCTACCAAACCTTATAAGACTAGTTGGGTCAGCAATATGAATCCACACTTTGATTCGCTCATCCTCCATCATTTTCACACTCAATGCATCATCAATTCTTCTGAGTTATCAGGATCAATAGCAACTGATAATAGATGAGTTAAATTAACTCTCCACTATAATTCAAGTCCCCAGATTGAGACAACTGATGAATGTCATCCAACAACTCTCCATCTTCATATGGTGAAAATCTAGACCTTAACAAGTCTAATTTTCATGTTTGCTGTAGTACCCAGTTTATAACAAGTAGCCTGAAAGCATCATCAGTTGTGTAGTTTTTTTTCTCTCCATTTCATTGAAGATCTAACAAAACACAATAAAAAAAAAAATTATCTTAGAAGAAAAAAAAATTAAAACAGAATATGGTGTCCGTTTTTGTACAGAACAAAAGGGTTATGCATCATAATTTAAAAGAAACCTTACCAGTAAACAAAAGACATTCAAGTCGTAAATGTCTTGCTAAAGAATGGCGTCAACAGTATTTTTCATTTCAGAGCTTGAATAAGTCATCGGCAGGCCATTGATCTTTTGATGGACGTTCAATTGAATGAAAGACTCTACTACGGCTTTTTCAAAGCATCCGTAAAATAATTTTATTTAAATGCGTTCTGTCGTATGCAAGGGTGATTTCTTGTACTGACGCAAGCATTCTTGTATGTTCTTCTACAGCATTTCTTCTTCTCTCTGTTTGTTTTTTTTTTTGTACTATGGTTATCCAGAACAAGGTTTTAAGTGTGGCGGGTAATTGGATGTTCAAAAGTCATATAGAGGGCCAAAAGCACGATATAATCATCGAAATGCCTGATAACAAGGCCATAGTTTTCGACAGTATAAATATCAAAATGGCAACAACAGAGTAAATATTTAAGTCCATAACCATAATTGAAAC
>JAHHQI010000352.1:0-26888 GCA_028274465.1 Plantago ovata | reverse complement strand
TACAATGCCATGTAAGAATGCGTTGTGGTATAGAACAACTACTAGATCACTAGATTGTTAGCTTGCTATTCGGGTGTTCCATTCTGATTCCCTTTCATCAAAACTAGGAGAGAACTAACTACAGTTACTCTAGTGATGAAACACCTTTCCATACCGTACTTACAAACTAGATTAGTTGTCTATTGATTTCATTTATTCACTTTCTATTGCTTAGTTAGATGAAAGATACCATCCCATTGTAAAGATGTGCGTTGTATGTCTTCCCTTTATCTAGAACAAAACTAGATCACTAGGATTAGTTAGATTGCTCTTAGAGTGTTCCGTTATGATATTCCCTTTACGCCAAACAGAGGAGGAGAACTAACTACAAGTACTCGAGTTAATACACATCAAATAAGAAGTCCCTGCTTCCTTAATGAGAAGTTAAAGAGTCCATTGAAACTAACCTATCTATTGTGCTTACTAACTAGATGATTCATTCATCCACTTTTATTGCTTTATGTAGATGAAAGATACAATGCCATGTAAAGAATGAGTTGTATGTATAGAACAACTACTAGATCACTAGATTAGTTAGATTGCTATTTAGAGTGTTCCATTATGATATCCCTTTCCTCAAACATAGGAGAGAACTAACTACAAGTACTATAGCTGAAACTACCTTTCCATTACCCTTACAAACTAGATTAGTGTCTATTGATTCATTCATTCACTTTCTATTGCTTTAGGTAGATGAAAGATACAATCCCATGTAAAGAATGAGTTGTATGTCTTCCCTTTATCTAGAACAACAACTAGATCACTAGATTAGTTAGATTGCTATATAGAGTGTTCCGTTATGATATCCCTTTCCGCAAACATAGGAGAGAACTAACTACAAGTACTAGAGTTATATACACAATCAAATAAGAAGTTCCCTTGCTTCCTTAATGAGCAAGTTAAAGAGTCCATTGAAACTAACCTATCTATTGTGCTTACTAACTAGATGATTCATTCATCCACTTTCTATTGCTTTATGTAGATGAAAGATACAATGCCATGTAAAGAATGAGTTGTATGTATAGAACAACTACTAGATCACTAGATTAGTTAGATTGCTATTTAGAGTGTTCCATTATGATATCCCTTTCCTCAAACATAGGAGAGAACTAACTACAAGTACTATAGCTGAAACTAACCTTTCCATTACCCTTACAAACTAGATTAGTTGTCTATTGATTCATTCATTCACTTTCTATTGCTTTAGGTAGATGAAAGATACAATCCCATGTAAAGAATGAGTTGTATGTCTTCCCTTTATCTAGAACAACAACTAGATCACTAGATTAGTTAGATTGCTATATAGAGTGTTCCGTTATGATATCCCTTTCCGCAAACATAGGAGAGAACTAACTACAAGTACTAGAGTTATATACACAATCAAATAAGAAGTTCCCTTGCTTCCTTAATGAGCAAGTTAAAGAGTCCATTGAAACTAACCTATCTATTGTGCTTACTAACTAGATGATTCATTCATCCACTTTCTATTGCTTTATGTAGATGAAAGATACAATGCCATGTAAAGAATGAGTTGTATGTATAGAACAACTACTAGATCACTAGATTAGTTAGATTGCTATTTAGAGTGTTCCATTATGATATCCCTTTCCTCAAACATAGGAGAGAACTAACTACAAGTACTATAGCTGAAACTAACCTTTCCATTACCCTTACAAACTAGATTAGTTGTCTATTGATTCATTCATTCACTTTCTATTGCTTTAGGTAGATGAAAGATACAATCCCATGTAAAGAATGAGTTGTATGTCTTCCCTTTATCTAGAACAACAACTAGATCACTAGATTAGTTAGATTGCTATATAGAGTGTTCCGTTATGATATCCTTTCCGCAAACATAGGAGAGAACTAACTACAAGTACTAGAGTTATATACACAATCAAATAAGAAGTTCCCTTGCTTCCTTAATGAGCAAGTTAAAGAGTCCATTGAAACTAACCTATCTATTGTGCTTACTAACTAGATGATTCATTCATCCACTTTCTATTGCTTTATGTAGATGAAAGATACAATGCCATGTAAAGAATGAGTTGTATGTATAGAACAACTACTAGATCACTAGATTAGTTAGATTGCTATTTAGAGTGTTCCATTATGATATCCCTTTCCTCAAACATAGGAGAGAACTAACTACAAGTACTATAGCTGAAACTAACCTTTCCATTACCCTTACAAACTAGATTAGTTGTCTATTGATTCATTCATTCACTTTCTATTGCTTTAGGTAGATGAAAGATACAATCCCATGTAAAGAATGAGTTGTATGTCTTCCCTTTATCTAGAACAACAACTAGATCACTAGATTAGTTAGATTGCTATATAGAGTGTTCCGTTATGATATCCCTTTCCGCAAACATAGGAGAGAACTAACTACAAGTACTAGAGTTATATACACAATCAAATAAGAAGTTCCCTTGCTTCCTTAATGAGCAAGTTAAAGAGTCCATTGAAACTAACCTATCTATTGTGCTTACTAACTAGATGATTCATTCATCCACTTTCTATTGCTTTATGTAGATGAAAGATACAATGCCATGTAAAGAATGAGTTGTATGTATAGAACAACTACTAGATCACTAGATTAGTTAGATTGCTATTTAGAGTGTTCCATTATGATATCCCTTTCCTCAAACATAGGAGAGAACTAACTACAAGTACTATAGCTGAAACTAACCTTTCCATTACCCTTACAAACTAGATTAGTTGTCTATTGATTCATTCATTCACTTTCTATTGCTTTAGGTAGATGAAAGATACAATCCCATGTAAAGAATGAGTTGTATGTCTTCCCTTTATCTAGAACAACAACTAGATCACTAGATTAGTTAGATTGCTATATAGAGTGTTCCGTTATGATATCCCTTTCCGCAAACATAGGAGAGAACTAACTACAAGTACTAGAGTTATATACACAATCAAATAAGAAGTTCCCTTGCTTCCTTAATGAGCAAGTTAAAGAGTCCATTGAAACTAACCTATCTATTGTGCTTACTAACTAGATGATTCATTCATCCACTTTCTATTGCTTTATGTAGATGAAAGATACAATGCCATGTAAAGAATGAGTTGTATGTATAGAACAACTACTAGATCACTAGATTAGTTAGATTGCTATTTAGAGTGTTCCATTATGATATCCCTTTCCTCAAACATAGGAGAGAACTAACTACAAGTACTATAGCTGAAACTAACCTTTCCATTACCCTTACAAACTAGATTAGTTGTCTATTGATTCATTCATTCACTTTCTATTGCTTTAGGTAGATGAAAGATACAATCCCATGTAAAGAATGAGTTGTATGTCTTCCCTTTATCTAGAACAACAACTAGATCACTAGATTAGTTAGATTGCTATATAGAGTGTTCCGTTATGATATCCCTTTCCGCAAACATAGGAGAGAACTAACTACAAGTACTAGAGTTATATACACAATCAAATAAGAAGTTCCCTTGCTTCCTTAATGAGCAAGTTAAAGAGTCCATTGAAACTAACCTATCTATTGTGCTTACTAACTAGATGATTCATTCATCCACTTTCTATTGCTTTATGTAGATGAAAGATACAATGCCATGTAAAGAATGAGTTGTATGTATAGAACAACTACTAGATCACTAGATTAGTTAGATTGCTATTTAGAGTGTTCCATTATGATATCCCTTTCCTCAAACATAGGAGAGAACTAACTACAAGTACTATAGCTGAAACTAACCTTTCCATTACCCTTACAAACTAGATTAGTTGTCTATTGATTCATTCATTCACTTTCTATTGCTTTAGGTAGATGAAAGATACAATCCCATGTAAAGAATGAGTTGTATGTCTTCCCTTTATCTAGAACAACAACTAGATCACTAGATTAGTTAGATTGCTATATAGAGTGTTCCGTTATGATATCCCTTTCCGCAAACATAGGAGAGAACTAACTACAAGTACTAGAGTTATATACACAATCAAATAAGAAGTTCCCTTGCTTCCTTAATGAGCAAGTTAAAGAGTCCATTGAAACTAACCTATCTATTGTGCTTACTAACTAGATGATTCATTCATCCACTTTCTATTGCTTTATGTAGATGAAAGATACAATGCCATGTAAAGAATGAGTTGTGTATAGAACAACTACTAGATCACTAGATTAGTTAGATTGCTATTTAGAGTGTTCCATTATGATATCCCTTTCCTCAAACATAGGAGAGAACTAACTACAAGTACTATAGCTGAAACTAACCTTTCCATTACCCTTACAAACTAGATTAGTTGTCTATTGATTCATTCATTCACTTTCTATTGCTTTAGGTAGATGAAAGATACAATCCCATGTAAAGAATGAGTTGTATGTCTTCCCTTTATCTAGAACAACAACTAGATCACTAGATTAGTTAGATTGCTATATAGAGTGTTCCGTTATGATATCCCTTTCCGCAAACATAGGAGAGAACTAACTACAAGTACTAGAGTTATATACACAATCAAATAAGAAGTTCCCTTGCTTCCTTAATGAGCAAGTTAAAGAGTCCATTGAAACTAACCTATCTATTGTGCTTACTAACTAGATGATTCATTCATCCACTTTCTATTGCTTTATGTAGATGAAAGATACAATGCCATGTAAAGAATGAGTTGTATGTATAGAACAACTACTAGATCACTAGATTAGTTAGATTGCTATTTAGAGTGTTCCATTATGATATCCCTTTCCTCAAACATAGGAGAGAACTAACTACAAGTACTATAGCTGAAACTAACCTTTCCATTACCCTTACAAACTAGATTAGTTGTCTATTGATTCATTCATTCACTTTCTATTGCTTTAGGTAGATGAAAGATACAATCCCATGTAAAGAATGAGTTGTATGTCTTCCCTTTATCTAGAACAACAACTAGATCACTAGATTAGTTAGATTGCTATATAGAGTGTTCCGTTATGATATCCCTTTCCGCAAACATAGGAGAGAACTAACTACAAGTACTAGAGTTATATACACAATCAAATAAGAAGTTCCCTTGCTTCCTTAATGAGCAAGTTAAAGAGTCCATTGAAACTAACCTATCTATTGTGCTTACTAACTAGATGATTCATTCATCCACTTTCTATTGCTTTATGTAGATGAAAGATACAATGCCATGTAAAGAATGAGTTGTATGTATAGAACAACTACTAGATCACTAGATTAGTTAGATTGCTATTTAGAGTGTTCCATTATGATATCCCTTTCCTCAAACATAGGAGAGAACTAACTACAAGTACTATAGCTGAAACTAACCTTTCCATTACCCTTACAAACTAGATTAGTTGTCTATTGATTCATTCATTCACTTTCTATTGCTTTAGGTAGATGAAAGATACAATCCCATGTAAAGAATGAGTTGTATGTCTTCCCTTTATCTAGAACAACAACTAGATCACTAGATTAGTTAGATTGCTATATAGAGTGTTCCGTTATGATATCCCTTTCCGCAAACATAGGAGAGAACTAACTACAAGTACTAGAGTTATATACACAATCAAATAAGAAGTTCCCTTGCTTCCTTAATGAGCAAGTTAAAGAGTCCATTGAAACTAACCTATCTATTGTGCTTACTAACTAGATGATTCATTCATCCACTTTCTATTGCTTTATGTAGATGAAAGATACAATGCCATGTAAAGAATGAGTTGTATGTATAGAACAACTACTAGATCACTAGATTAGTTAGATTGCTATTTAGAGTGTTCCATTATGATATCCCTTTCCTCAAACATAGGAGAGAACTAACTACAAGTACTATAGCTGAAACTAACCTTTCCATTACCCTTACAAACTAGATTAGTTGTCTATTGATTCATTCATTCACTTTCTATTGCTTTAGGTAGATGAAAGATACAATCCCATGTAAAGAATGAGTTGTATGTCTTCCCTTTATCTAGAACAACAACTAGATCACTAGATTAGTTAGATTGCTATATAGAGTGTTCCGTTATGATATCCCTTTCCGCAAACATAGGAGAGAACTAACTACAAGTACTAGAGTTATATACACAATCAAATAAGAAGTTCCCTTGCTTCCTTAATGAGCAAGTTAAAGAGTCCATTGAAACTAACCTATCTATTGTGCTTACTAACTAGATGATTCATTCATCCACTTTCTATTGCTTTATGTAGATGAAAGATACAATGCCATGTAAAGAATGAGTTGTATGTATAGAACAACTACTAGATCACTAGATTAGTTAGATTGCTATTTAGAGTGTTCCATTATGATATCCCTTTCCTCAAACATAGGAGAGAACTAACTACAAGTACTATAGCTGAAACTAACCTTTCCATTACCCTTACAAACTAGATTAGTTGTCTATTGATTCATTCATTCACTTTCTATTGCTTTAGGTAGATGAAAGATACAATCCCATGTAAAGAATGAGTTGTATGTCTTCCCTTTATCTAGAACAACAACTAGATCACTAGATTAGTTAGATTGCTATATAGAGTGTTCCGTTATGATATCCCTTTCCGCAAACATAGGAGAGAACTAACTACAAGTACTAGAGTTATATACACAATCAAATAAGAAGTTCCCTTGCTTCCTTAATGAGCAAGTTAAAGAGTCCATTGAAACTAACCTATCTATTGTGCTTACTAACTAGATGATTCATTCATCCACTTTCTATTGCTTTATGTAGATGAAAGATACAATGCCATGTAAAGAATGAGTTGTATGTATAGAACAACTACTAGATCACTAGATTAGTTAGATTGCTATTTAGAGTGTTCCATTATGATATCCCTTTCCTCAAACATAGGAGAGAACTAACTACAAGTACTATAGCTGAAACTAACCTTTCCATTACCCTTACAAACTAGATTAGTTGTCTATTGATTCATTCATTCACTTTCTATTGCTTTAGGTAGATGAAAGATACAATCCCATGTAAAGAATGAGTTGTATGTCTTCCCTTTATCTAGAACAACAACTAGATCACTAGATTAGTTAGATTGCTATATAGAGTGTTCCGTTATGATATCCCTTTCCGCAAACATAGGAGAGAACTAACTACAAGTACTAGAGTTATATACACAATCAAATAAGAAGTTCCCTTGCTTCCTTAATGAGCAAGTTAAAGAGTCCATTGAAACTAACCTATCTATTGTGCTTACTAACTAGATGATTCATTCATCCACTTTCTATTGCTTTATGTAGATGAAAGATACAATGCCATGTAAAGAATGAGTTGTATGTATAGAACAACTACTAGATCACTAGATTAGTTAGATTGCTATTTAGAGTGTTCCATTATGATATCCCTTTCCTCAAACATAGGAGAGAACTAACTACAAGTACTATAGCTGAAACTAACCTTTCCATTACCCTTACAAACTAGATTAGTTGTCTATTGATTCATTCATTCACTTTCTATTGCTTTAGGTAGATGAAAGATACAATCCCATGTAAAGAATGAGTTGTATGTCTTCCCTTTATCTAGAACAACAACTAGATCACTAGATTAGTTAGATTGCTATATAGAGTGTTCCGTTATGATATCCCTTTCCGCAAACATAGGAGAGAACTAACTACAAGTACTAGAGTTATATACACAATCAAATAAGAAGTTCCCTTGCTTCCTTAATGAGCAAGTTAAAGAGTCCATTGAAACTAACCTATCTATTGTGCTTACTAACTAGATGATTCATTCATCCACTTTCTATTGCTTTATGTAGATGAAAGATACAATGCCATGTAAAGAATGAGTTGTATGTATAGAACAACTACTAGATCACTAGATTAGTTAGATTGCTATTTAGAGTGTTCCATTATGATATCCCTTTCCTCAAACATAGGAGAGAACTAACTACAAGTACTATAGCTGAAACTAACCTTTCCATTACCCTTACAAACTAGATTAGTTGTCTATTGATTCATTCATTCACTTTCTATTGCTTTAGGTAGATGAAAGATACAATCCCATGTAAAGAATGAGTTGTATGTCTTCCCTTTATCTAGAACAACAACTAGATCACTAGATTAGTTAGATTGCTATATAGAGTGTTCCGTTATGATATCCCTTTCCGCAAACATAGGAGAGAACTAACTACAAGTACTAGAGTTATATACACAATCAAATAAGAAGTTCCCTTGCTTCCTTAATGAGCAAGTTAAAGAGTCCATTGAAACTAACCTATCTATTGTGCTTACTAACTAGATGATTCATTCATCCACTTTCTATTGCTTTATGTAGATGAAAGATACAATGCCATGTAAAGAATGAGTTGTATGTATAGAACAACTACTAGATCACTAGATTAGTTAGATTGCTATTTAGAGTGTTCCATTATGATATCCCTTTCCTCAAACATAGGAGAGAACTAACTACAAGTACTATAGCTGAAACTAACCTTTCCATTACCCTTACAAACTAGATTAGTTGTCTATTGATTCATTCATTCACTTTCTATTGCTTTAGGTAGATGAAAGATACAATCCCATGTAAAGAATGAGTTGTATGTCTTCCCTTTATCTAGAACAACAACTAGATCACTAGATTAGTTAGATTGCTATATAGAGTGTTCCGTTATGATATCCCTTTCCGCAAACATAGGAGAGAACTAACTACAAGTACTAGAGTTATATACACAATCAAATAAGAAGTTCCCTTGCTTCCTTAATGAGCAAGTTAAAGAGTCCATTGAAACTAACCTATCTATTGTGCTTACTAACTAGATGATTCATTCATCCACTTTCTATTGCTTTATGTAGATGAAAGATACAATGCCATGTAAAGAATGAGTTGTATGTATAGAACAACTACTAGATCACTAGATTAGTTAGATTGCTATTTAGAGTGTTCCATTATGATATCCCTTTCCTCAAACATAGGAGAGAACTAACTACAAGTACTATAGCTGAAACTAACCTTTCCATTACCCTTACAAACTAGATTAGTTGTCTATTGATTCATTCATTCACTTTCTATTGCTTTAGGTAGATGAAAGATACAATCCCATGTAAAGAATGAGTTGTATGTCTTCCCTTTATCTAGAACAACAACTAGATCACTAGATTAGTTAGATTGCTATATAGAGTGTTCCGTTATGATATCCCTTTCCGCAAACATAGGAGAGAACTAACTACAAGTACTAGAGTTATATACACAATCAAATAAGAAGTTCCCTTGCTTCCTTAATGAGCAAGTTAAAGAGTCCATTGAAACTAACCTATCTATTGTGCTTACTAACTAGATGATTCATTCATCCACTTTCTATTGCTTTATGTAGATGAAAGATACAATGCCATGTAAAGAATGAGTTGTATGTATAGAACAACTACTAGATCACTAGATTAGTTAGATTGCTATTTAGAGTGTTCCATTATGATATCCCTTTCCTCAAACATAGGAGAGAACTAACTACAAGTACTATAGCTGAAACTAACCTTTCCATTACCCTTACAAACTAGATTAGTTGTCTATTGATTCATTCATTCACTTTCTATTGCTTTAGGTAGATGAAAGATACAATCCCATGTAAAGAATGAGTTGTATGTCTTCCCTTTATCTAGAACAACAACTAGATCACTAGATTAGTTAGATTGCTATATAGAGTGTTCCGTTATGATATCCCTTTCCGCAAACATAGGAGAGAACTAACTACAAGTACTAGAGTTATATACACAATCAAATAAGAAGTTCCCTTGCTTCCTTAATGAGCAAGTTAAAGAGTCCATTGAAACTAACCTATCTATTGTGCTTACTAACTAGATGATTCATTCATCCACTTTCTATTGCTTTATGTAGATGAAAGATACAATGCCATGTAAAGAATGAGTTGTATGTATAGAACAACTACTAGATCACTAGATTAGTTAGATTGCTATTTAGAGTGTTCCATTATGATATCCCTTTCCTCAAACATAGGAGAGAACTAACTACAAGTACTATAGCTGAAACTAACCTTTCCATTACCCTTACAAACTAGATTAGTTGTCTATTGATTCATTCATTCACTTTCTATTGCTTTAGGTAGATGAAAGATACAATCCCATGTAAAGAATGAGTTGTATGTCTTCCCTTTATCTAGAACAACAACTAGATCACTAGATTAGTTAGATTGCTATATAGAGTGTTCCGTTATGATATCCCTTTCCGCAAACATAGGAGAGAACTAACTACAAGTACTAGAGTTATATACACAATCAAATAAGAAGTTCCCTTGCTTCCTTAATGAGCAAGTTAAAGAGTCCATTGAAACTAACCTATCTATTGTGCTTACTAACTAGATGATTCATTCATCCACTTTCTATTGCTTTATGTAGATGAAAGATACAATGCCATGTAAAGAATGAGTTGTATGTATAGAACAACTACTAGATCACTAGATTAGTTAGATTGCTATTTAGAGTGTTCCATTATGATATCCCTTTCCTCAAACATAGGAGAGAACTAACTACAAGTACTATAGCTGAAACTAACCTTTCCATTACCCTTACAAACTAGATTAGTTGTCTATTGATTCATTCATTCACTTTCTATTGCTTTAGGTAGATGAAAGATACAATCCCATGTAAAGAATGAGTTGTATGTCTTCCCTTTATCTAGAACAACAACTAGATCACTAGATTAGTTAGATTGCTATATAGAGTGTTCCGTTATGATATCCCTTTCCGCAAACATAGGAGAGAACTAACTACAAGTACTAGAGTTATATACACAATCAAATAAGAAGTTCCCTTGCTTCCTTAATGAGCAAGTTAAAGAGTCCATTGAAACTAACCTATCTATTGTGCTTACTAACTAGATGATTCATTCATCCACTTTCTATTGCTTTATGTAGATGAAAGATACAATGCCATGTAAAGAATGAGTTGTATGTATAGAACAACTACTAGATCACTAGATTAGTTAGATTGCTATTTAGAGTGTTCCATTATGATATCCCTTTCCTCAAACATAGGAGAGAACTAACTACAAGTACTATAGCTGAAACTAACCTTTCCATTACCCTTACAAACTAGATTAGTTGTCTATTGATTCATTCATTCACTTTCTATTGCTTTAGGTAGATGAAAGATACAATCCCATGTAAAGAATGAGTTGTATGTCTTCCCTTTATCTAGAACAACAACTAGATCACTAGATTAGTTAGATTGCTATATAGAGTGTTCCGTTATGATATCCCTTTCCGCAAACATAGGAGAGAACTAACTACAAGTACTAGAGTTATATACACAATCAAATAAGAAGTTCCCTTGCTTCCTTAATGAGCAAGTTAAAGAGTCCATTGAAACTAACCTATCTATTGTGCTTACTAACTAGATGATTCATTCATCCACTTTCTATTGCTTTATGTAGATGAAAGATACAATGCCATGTAAAGAATGAGTTGTATGTATAGAACAACTACTAGATCACTAGATTAGTTAGATTGCTATTTAGAGTGTTCCATTATGATATCCCTTTCCTCAAACATAGGAGAGAACTAACTACAAGTACTATAGCTGAAACTAACCTTTCCATTACCCTTACAAACTAGATTAGTTGTCTATTGATTCATTCATTCACTTTCTATTGCTTTAGGTAGATGAAAGATACAATCCCATGTAAAGAATGAGTTGTATGTCTTCCCTTTATCTAGAACAACAACTAGATCACTAGATTAGTTAGATTGCTATATAGAGTGTTCCGTTATGATATCCCTTTCCGCAAACATAGGAGAGAACTAACTACAAGTACTAGAGTTATATACACAATCAAATAAGAAGTTCCCTTGCTTCCTTAATGAGCAAGTTAAAGAGTCCATTGAAACTAACCTATCTATTGTGCTTACTAACTAGATGATTCATTCATCCACTTTCTATTGCTTTATGTAGATGAAAGATACAATGCCATGTAAAGAATGAGTTGTATGTATAGAACAACTACTAGATCACTAGATTAGTTAGATTGCTATTTAGAGTGTTCCATTATGATATCCCTTTCCTCAAACATAGGAGAGAACTAACTACAAGTACTATAGCTGAAACTAACCTTTCCATTACCCTTACAAACTAGATTAGTTGTCTATTGATTCATTCATTCACTTTCTATTGCTTTAGGTAGATGAAAGATACAATCCCATGTAAAGAATGAGTTGTATGTCTTCCCTTTATCTAGAACAACAACTAGATCACTAGATTAGTTAGATTGCTATATAGAGTGTTCCGTTATGATATCCCTTTCCGCAAACATAGGAGAGAACTAACTACAAGTACTAGAGTTATATACACAATCAAATAAGAAGTTCCCTTGCTTCCTTAATGAGCAAGTTAAAGAGTCCATTGAAACTAACCTATCTATTGTGCTTACTAACTAGATGATTCATTCATCCACTTTCTATTGCTTTATGTAGATGAAAGATACAATGCCATGTAAAGAATGAGTTGTATGTATAGAACAACTACTAGATCACTAGATTAGTTAGATTGCTATTTAGAGTGTTCCATTATGATATCCCTTTCCTCAAACATAGGAGAGAACTAACTACAAGTACTATAGCTGAAACTAACCTTTCCATTACCCTTACAAACTAGATTAGTTGTCTATTGATTCATTCATTCACTTTCTATTGCTTTAGGTAGATGAAAGATACAATCCCATGTAAAGAATGAGTTGTATGTCTTCCCTTTATCTAGAACAACAACTAGATCACTAGATTAGTTAGATTGCTATATAGAGTGTTCCGTTATGATATCCCTTTCCGCAAACATAGGAGAGAACTAACTACAAGTACTAGAGTTATATACACAATCAAATAAGAAGTTCCCTTGCTTCCTTAATGAGCAAGTTAAAGAGTCCATTGAAACTAACCTATCTATTGTGCTTACTAACTAGATGATTCATTCATCCACTTTCTATTGCTTTATGTAGATGAAAGATACAATGCCATGTAAAGAATGAGTTGTATGTATAGAACAACTACTAGATCACTAGATTAGTTAGATTGCTATTTAGAGTGTTCCATTATGATATCCCTTTCCTCAAACATAGGAGAGAACTAACTACAAGTACTATAGCTGAAACTAACCTTTCCATTACCCTTACAAACTAGATTAGTTGTCTATTGATTCATTCATTCACTTTCTATTGCTTTAGGTAGATGAAAGATACAATCCCATGTAAAGAATGAGTTGTATGTCTTCCCTTTATCTAGAACAACAACTAGATCACTAGATTAGTTAGATTGCTATATAGAGTGTTCCGTTATGATATCCCT
The DNA here is from genome assembly GCA_028274465.1 of Plantago ovata. NCBI lineage: Eukaryota > Viridiplantae > Streptophyta > Magnoliopsida > Lamiales > Plantaginaceae > Plantago > Plantago ovata. The sequence goes on along the minus strand of JAHHQI010000352.1, from coordinate 13,610 downwards.
TTCCGCAAACATAGGAGAGAACTAACTACAAGTACTAGAGTTATATACACAATCAAATAAGAAGTTCCCTTGCTTCCTTAATGAGCAAGTTAAAGAGTCCATTGAAACTAACCTATCTATTGTGCTTACTAACTAGATGATTCATTCATCCACTTTCTATTGCTTTATGTAGATGAAAGATACAATGCCATGTAAAGAATGAGTTGTATGTATAGAACAACTACTAGATCACTAGATTAGTTAGATTGCTATTTAGAGTGTTCCATTATGATATCCCTTTCCTCAAACATAGGAGAGAACTAACTACAAGTACTATAGCTGAAACTAACCTTTCCATTACCCTTACAAACTAGATTAGTTGTCTATTGATTCATTCATTCACTTTCTATTGCTTTAGGTAGATGAAAGATACAATCCCATGTAAAGAATGAGTTGTATGTCTTCCCTTTATCTAGAACAACAACTAGATCACTAGATTAGTTAGATTGCTATATAGAGTGTTCCGTTATGATATCCCTTTCCGCAAACATAGGAGAGAACTAACTACAAGTACTAGAGTTATATACACAATCAAATAAGAAGTTCCCTTGCTTCCTTAATGAGCAAGTTAAAGAGTCCATTGAAACTAACCTATCTATTGTGCTTACTAACTAGATGATTCATTCATCCACTTTCTATTGCTTTATGTAGATGAAAGATACAATGCCATGTAAAGAATGAGTTGTATGTATAGAACAACTACTAGATCACTAGATTAGTTAGATTGCTATTTAGAGTGTTCCATTATGATATCCCTTTCCTCAAACATAGGAGAGAACTAACTACAAGTACTATAGCTGAAACTAACCTTTCCATTACCCTTACAAACTAGATTAGTTGTCTATTGATTCATTCATTCACTTTCTATTGCTTTAGGTAGATGAAAGATACAATCCCATGTAAAGAATGAGTTGTATGTCTTCCCTTTATCTAGAACAACAACTAGATCACTAGATTAGTTAGATTGCTATATAGAGTGTTCCGTTATGATATCCCTTTCCGCAAACATAGGAGAGAACTAACTACAAGTACTAGAGTTATATACACAATCAAATAAGAAGTTCCCTTGCTTCCTTAATGAGCAAGTTAAAGAGTCCATTGAAACTAACCTATCTATTGTGCTTACTAACTAGATGATTCATTCATCCACTTTCTATTGCTTTATGTAGATGAAAGATACAATGCCATGTAAAGAATGAGTTGTATGTATAGAACAACTACTAGATCACTAGATTAGTTAGATTGCTATTTAGAGTGTTCCATTATGATATCCCTTTCCTCAAACATAGGAGAGAACTAACTACAAGTACTATAGCTGAAACTAACCTTTCCATTACCCTTACAAACTAGATTAGTTGTCTATTGATTCATTCATTCACTTTCTATTGCTTTAGGTAGATGAAAGATACAATCCCATGTAAAGAATGAGTTGTATGTCTTCCCTTTATCTAGAACAACAACTAGATCACTAGATTAGTTAGATTGCTATATAGAGTGTTCCGTTATGATATCCCTTTCCGCAAACATAGGAGAGAACTAACTACAAGTACTAGAGTTATATACACAATCAAATAAGAAGTTCCCTTGCTTCCTTAATGAGCAAGTTAAAGAGTCCATTGAAACTAACCTATCTATTGTGCTTACTAACTAGATGATTCATTCATCCACTTTCTATTGCTTTATGTAGATGAAAGATACAATGCCATGTAAAGAATGAGTTGTATGTATAGAACAACTACTAGATCACTAGATTAGTTAGATTGCTATTTAGAGTGTTCCATTATGATATCCCTTTCCTCAAACATAGGAGAGAACTAACTACAAGTACTATAGCTGAAACTAACCTTTCCATTACCCTTACAAACTAGATTAGTTGTCTATTGATTCATTCATTCACTTTCTATTGCTTTAGGTAGATGAAAGATACAATCCCATGTAAAGAATGAGTTGTATGTCTTCCCTTTATCTAGAACAACAACTAGATCACTAGATTAGTTAGATTGCTATAGAGTGTTCCGTTATGATATCCCTTTCCGCAAACATAGGAGAGAACTAACTACAAGTACTAGAGTTATATACACAATCAAATAAGAAGTTCCCTTGCTTCCTTAATGAGCAAGTTAAAGAGTCCATTGAAACTAACCTATCTATTGTGCTTACTAACTAGATGATTCATTCATCCACTTTCTATTGCTTTATGTAGATGAAAGATACAATGCCATGTAAAGAATGAGTTGTATGTATAGAACAACTACTAGATCACTAGATTAGTTAGATTGCTATTTAGAGTGTTCCATTATGATATCCCTTTCCTCAAACATAGGAGAGAACTAACTACAAGTACTATAGCTGAAACTAACCTTTCCATTACCCTTACAAACTAGATTAGTTGTCTATTGATTCATTCATTCACTTTCTATTGCTTTAGGTAGATGAAAGATACAATCCCATGTAAAGAATGAGTTGTATGTCTTCCCTTTATCTAGAACAACAACTAGATCACTAGATTAGTTAGATTGCTATATAGAGTGTTCCGTTATGATATCCCTTTCCTCAAACATAGGAGAGAACTAACTACAAGTACTAGAGTTATATACACAATCAAATAAGAAGTTCCCTTGCTTCCTTAATGAGCAAGTTAAAGAGTCCATTGAAACTAACCTATCTATTGTGCTTACTAACTAGATGATTCATTCATCCACTTTCTATTGCTTTATGTAGATGAAAGATACAATGCCATGTAAAGAATGAGTTGTATGTATAGAACAACTACTAGATCACTAGATTAGTTAGATTGCTATTTAGAGTGTTCCATTATGATATCCCTTTCCTCAAACATAGGAGAGAACTAACTACAAGTACTATAGCTGAAACTAACCTTTCCATTACCCTTACAAACTAGATTAGTTGTCTATTGATTCATTCATTCACTTTCTATTGCTTTAGGTAGATGAAAGATACAATCCCATGTAAAGAATGAGTTGTATGTCTTCCCTTTATCTAGAACAACAACTAGATCACTAGATTAGTTAGATTGCTATTTAGAGTGTTCCATTATGATATCCCTTTCCTCAAACATAGGAGAGAACTAACTACAAGTACTAGAGTTATATACACAATCAAATAAGAAGTTCCCTTGCTTCCTTAATGAGCAAGTTAAAGAGTCCATTGAAACTAACCTATCTATTGTGCTTACTAACTAGATGATTCATTCATCCACTTTCTATTGCTTTATGTAGATGAAAGATACAATGCCATGTAAAGAATGAGTTGTATGTATAGAACAACTACTAGATCACTAGATTAGTTAGATTGCTATTTAGAGTGTTCCATTATGATATCCCTTTCCTCAAACATAGGAGAGAACTAACTACAAGTACTATAGCTGAAACTAACCTTTCCATTACCCTTACAAACTAGATTAGTTGTCTATTGATTCATTCATTCACTTTCTATTGCTTTAGGTAGATGAAAGATACAATCCCATGTAAAGAATGAGTTGTATGTCTTCCCTTTATCTAGAACAACAACTAGATCACTAGATTAGTTAGATTGCTATTTAGAGTGTTCCATTATGATATCCCTTTCCTCAAACATAGGAGAGAACTAACTACAAGTACTAGAGTTATATACACAATCAAATAAGAAGTTCCCTTGCTTCCTTAATGAGCAAGTTAAAGAGTCCATTGAAACTAACCTATCTATTGTGCTTACTAACTAGATGATTCATTCATCCACTTTCTATTGCTTTATGTAGATGAAAGATACAATGCCATGTAAAGAATGAGTTGTATGTATAGAACAACTACTAGATCACTAGATTAGTTAGATTGCTATTTAGAGTGTTCCATTATGATATCCCTTTCCTCAAACATAGGAGAGAACTAACTACAAGTACTATAGCTGAAACTAACCTTTCCATTACCCTTACAAACTAGATTAGTTGTCTATTGATTCATTCATTCACTTTCTATTGCTTTAGGTAGATGAAAGATACAATCCCATGTAAAGAATGAGTTGTATGTCTTCCCTTTATCTAGAACAACAACTAGATCACTAGATTAGTTAGATTGCTATTTAGAGTGTTCCATTATGATATCCCTTTCCTCAAACATAGGAGAGAACTAACTACAAGTACTAGAGTTATATACACAATCAAATAAGAAGTTCCCTTGCTTCCTTAATGAGCAAGTTAAAGAGTCCATTGAAACTAACCTATCTATTGTGCTTACTAACTAGATGATTCATTCATCCACTTTCTATTGCTTTATGTAGATGAAAGATACAATGCCATGTAAAGAATGAGTTGTATGTATAGAACAACTACTAGATCACTAGATTAGTTAGATTGCTATTTAGAGTGTTCCATTATGATATCCCTTTCCTCAAACATAGGAGAGAACTAACTACAAGTACTATAGCTGAAACTAACCTTTCCATTACCCTTACAAACTAGATTAGTTGTCTATTGATTCATTCATTCACTTTCTATTGCTTTAGGTAGATGAAAGATACAATCCCATGTAAAGAATGAGTTGTATGTCTTCCCTTTATCTAGAACAACAACTAGATCACTAGATTAGTTAGATTGCTATTTAGAGTGTTCCGTTATGATATCCCTTTCCTCAAACATAGGAGAGAACTAACTACAAGTACTAGAGTTATATACACAATCAAATAAGAAGTTCCCTTGCTTCCTTAATGAGCAAGTTAAAGAGTCCATTGAAACTAACCTATCTATTGTGCTTACTAACTAGATGATTCATTCATCCACTTTCTATTGCTTTATGTAGATGAAAGATACAATGCCATGTAAAGAATGAGTTGTATGTATAGAACAACTACTAGATCACTAGATTAGTTAGATTGCTATTTAGAGTGTTCCATTATGATATCCCTTTCCTCAAACATAGGAGAGAACTAACTACAAGTACTATAGCTGAAACTAACCTTTCCATTACCCTTACAAACTAGATTAGTTGTCTATTGATTCATTCATTCACTTTCTATTGCATTAGGTAGATGAAAGATACAATCCCATGTAAAGAATGAGTTGTATGTCTTCCCTTTATCTAGAACAACAACTAGATCACTAGATTAGTTAGATTGCTATTTAGAGTGTTCCATTATGATATCCCTTTCCTCAAACATAGGAGAGAACTAACTACAAGTACTAGAGCTGAAACTAACCTTTCCATTACCCTTACAAACTAGATTAGTTGTCTATTGATTCATTCATTCACTTTCTATTGCTTTAGTAGATGAAAGATACAATCCCATGTAAAGAATGAGTTGTATGTATCTAGAACAACAACTAGATCACTAGATTAGTTAGATTGCTATTTAGAGTGTTCCATTATGATATCCCTTTCCTCAAACATAGGAGAGAACTAACTACAAGTACTATAGCTGAAACTAACCTTTCCATTACCCTTACAAACTAGATTAGTTGTCTATTGATTCATTCATTCACTTTCTATTGCTTTAGGTAGATGAAAGATACAATCCCATGTAAAGAATGAGTTGTATGACTTCCCTTTTTCTAGAACAACAACTAGATCACTAGATTAGTTAGATTGCTATTTAGAGTGTTCCATTATGATATCCCTTTCCTCAAACATAGGAGAGAACTAACTACAAGTACTAGAGTTATATACACAATCAAATAAGAAGTTCCCTTGCTTCCTTAATGAGCAAGTTAAAGAGTCCATTGAAACTAACCTATCTATTGTGCTTACTAACTAGATGATTCATTCATCCACTTTCTATTGCTTTATGTAGATGAAAGATACAATGCCATGTAAAGAATGAGTTGTATGTATAGAACAACTACTAGATCACTAGATTAGTTAGATTGCTATTTAGAGTGTTCCATTATGATATCCCTTTCCTCAAACATAGGAGAGAACTAACTACAAGTACTAGAGTTATATACACAATCAAATAAGAAGTTCCCTTGCTTCCTTAATGAGCAAGCTAAAGAGCCCATTGAAACTAACCTATCTATTGTGTTTACTAACTAGATGATTCATTCATCCACTTTCTATTGCTTTATGTTGATGAAAGATACAATGCCATGTAAAGAATGAGTTGTATGTATAGAACAACCACTAGATCACTAGATTAGTTAGATTGCTATTTAGAGTGTTCCATTATGATATCCCTTTCCTCAAACATAGGAGAGAACTAACTACAAGTACTATAGCTGAAACTAACCTTTCCATTACCCTTACAAACTAGATTAGTTGTCTATTGATTCATTCATTCACTTTCTATTGCTTTAGGTAGATGAAAGATACAATCCCATGTAAAGAATGAGTTGTATGACTTCCCTTTTTCTAGAACAACAACTAGATCACTAGATTTGTTAGATTGCTATATAGAGTGTTCCGTTATGATATCCCTTTCCTCAAACATAGGAGAGAACTAACTACAAGTACTAGAGTTATATACACAATCAAATAAGAAGTTCCCTTGCTTCCTTAATGAGCAAGCTAAAGAGTCCATTGAAACTAACCTATCTATTGTGTTTACTAACTAGATGATTCATTCATCCACTTTCTATTGCTTTATGTTGATGAAAGATACAATGCCATGTAAAGAATGAGTTGTATGTATAGAACAACCACTAGATCACTAGATTAGTTAGATTGCTATTTAGAGTGTTCCATTATGATATCCCTTTCCTCAAACATAGGAGAGAACTAACTACAAGTACTATAGCTGAAACTAACCTTTCCATTACCCTTACAAACTAGATTAGTTGTCTATTGATTCATTCATTCACTTTCTATTGCTTTAGGTAGATGAAAGATACAATCCCATGTAAAGAATGAGTTGTATGTCTTCCCTTTATCTAGAACAACAACTAGATAATAGATTAGTAAGATTGCTATTTAGAGTTCCATTATGATATCCCTTTCCTCAAACATAGGAGAGAACTAACTACAAATACTAGAGTTATATACACAATCAAATAAGAAGTTCCCTTGCTTCCTTAATGAGCAAGCTAAAGAGTCCATTGAAACTAACCTATCTATTGTGTTTACTAACTAGATGATTCATTCATCCACTTTCTATTGCTTTATGTTGATGAAAGATACAATGCCATGTAAAGAATGAGTTGTATGTATAGAACAACCACTAGATCACTAGATTAGTTAGATTGCTATTTAGAGTGTTCCATTATGATATCCCTTTCCTCAAACATAGGAGAGAACTAACTACAAGTACTATAGCTGAAACTAACCTTTCCATTACCCTTACAAACTAGATTAGTTGTCTATTGATTCATTCATTCACTTTCTATTGCTTTAGGTAGATGAAAGATACAATCCCATGTAAAGAATGAGTTGTATGACTTCCCTTTTTCTAGAACAACAACTAGATCACTAGATTAGTTAGATTGCTATATAGAGTGTTCCGTTATGATATCCCTTTCCACAAACATAGGAGAGAACTAACTACAAGTACTAGAGTTATATACACAATCAAATAAGAAGTTCCCTTGCTTCCTTAATGAGCAAGCTAAAGAGCCCATTGAAACTAACCTATCTATTGTGTTTACTAACTAGATGATTCATTCATCCACTTTCTATTGCTTTATGTTGATGAAAGATACAATGCCATGTAAAGAATGAGTTGTATGTATAGAACAACCACTAGATCACTAGATTAGTTAGATTGCTATTTAGAGTGTTCCATTATGATATCCCTTTCCTCAAACATAGGAGAGAACTAACTACAAGTACTATAGCTGAAACTAACCTTTCCATTACCCTTACAAACTAGATTAGTTGTCTGTTGATTCATTCATTCACTTTCTATTGCTTTAGGTAGATGAAAGATACAATCCCATGTAAAGAATGAGTTGTATGTCTTCCCTTTATCTAGAACAACAACTAGATCACTAGATTAGTTAGATTGCTATTTAGAGTGTTCCATTATGATATCCCTTTCCTCAAACATAGGAGAGAACTAACTACAAGTACTATAGCTGAACTAACCTTCCTTACCCTTACAAACTAGATTAGTTGTCTATTGATTCATTCATTCACTTTATATTGCTTTAGTAGATGAAAGATACAATCCATGTAAAGAATGAGTTGTATGTATCTAGAACAACAACTAGATCACTAGATTAGTTAGATTGCTATTTAGAGTGTTCCATTATGATTCCCTTTCCTCAAACATAGGAGAGAACTAACTACAAGTACTATAGCTGAAACTAACCTTTCCATTACCCTTACAAACTAGATTAGTTGTCTATTGATTCATTCATTCACTTTCTATTGCTTTAGGTAGATGAAAGATACAATCCCATGTAAAGAATGAGTTGTATGACTTCCCTTTTCTAGAATAACAACTAGATCACTAGATTAGTTAGATTGCTATTTAGAGTGTTCCGTTATGATATCCCTTTCCACAAACATAGGAGAGAACTAACTACAAGTACTAGAGTTATATACACAATCAAATAAGAAGTTCCCTTGCTTCCTTAATGAGCAAGTTAAAGAGTCCATTGAAACTAACCTATCTATTGTGCTTACAAACTAGATGATTCATTCATCCACTTTCTATTGCTTTATGTAGATGAAAGATACAATGCCATGTAAAGAATGAGTTGTATGTATAGAACAACTACTAGATCACTAGATTAGTTAGATTGCTATTTAGAGTGTTCCGTTATGATATCCCTTTCCTCAAACATAGGAGAGAACTAACTACAAGTACTAGAGTTATATACAGAATCAAATAAGAAGTTCCCTTGCTTCCTTAATGAGCAAGCTAAAGAGCCCATTGAAACTAACCTATCTATTGTGTTTACTAACTAGATGATTCATTCATCCACTTTCTATTGCTTTATGTTGATGAAAGATACAATGCCATGTAAAGAATGAGTTGTATGTATAGAACAACCACTAGATCACTAGATTAGTTAGATTGCTATTTAGAGTGTTCCATTATGATATCCCTTTCCTCAAACATAGGAGAGAACTAACTACAAGTACTATAGCTGAAACTAACCTTTCCATTACCCTTACAAACTAGATTAGTTGTCTATTGATTCATTCATTCACTTTATATTGCTTTAGATAGATGAAAGATACAATCCCATGTAAAGAATGAGTTGTATGTCTTCCCTTTTTCTAGAACAACAACTAGATCACTAGATTAGTTAGATTGCTATATAGAGTGTTCGTTATGATATCCCTTTCCACAAACATAGGAGAGAACTAACTACAAGTACTAGAGTTATATACAGAATCAAATAAGAAGTTCCCTTGCTTCCTTAATGAGCAAGCTAAAGAGCCCATTGAAACTAACCTATCTATTGTGTTTACTAACTAGATGATTCATTCATCCACTTTCTATTGCTTTATGTTGATGAAAGATACAATGCCATGTAAAGAATGAGTTGTATGTATAGAACAACCACTAGATCACTAGATTAGTTAGATTGCTATTTAGAGTGTTCCATTATGATATCCCTTTCCTCAAACATAGGAGAGAACTAACTACAAGTACTATAGCTGAAACTAACCTTTCCATTACCCTTACAAACTAGATTAGTTGTCTATTGATTCATTCATTCACTTTCTATTGCTTTAGGTAGATGAAAGATACAATCCCATGTAAAGAATGAGTTGTATGTCTTCCCTTTATCTAGAACAACAACTAGATAAATAGATTAGTAAGATTGCTATTTAGAGTCTTCCATTATGATATCTCTTTCCTCAAACATAGGAGAGAACTAACTACAAATACTAGGTTATATACACAATCAAATAAGAAGTTCCCTTGCTTCCTTAATGAGCAAGCTAAAGAGTCCATTGAAACTAACCTATCTATTGTGTTTACTAACTAGATGATTCATTCATCCACTTTCTATTGCTTTATGTTGATGAAAGATACAATGCCATGTAAAGAATGAGTTGTATGTATAGAACAACCACTAGAACACTAGATTAGTTAGATTGCTATTTAGAGTGTTCCATTATGATTCCCTTTCCTCAAACATAGGAGAGAACTAACTACAAGTACTATAGCTGAAACTAACCTTTCCATTACCCTTACAAACTAGATTAGTTGTCTATTGATTCATTCATTCACTTTCTATTGCTTTAGGTAGATGAAAGATACAATCCCATGTAAAGAATGAGTTGTATGTCTTCCCTTTTTCTAGAACAACAACTAGATCACGAGATTTGTTAGATTGCTATATAGAGTGTTCCGTTATGATATCCCTTTCCTCAAACATAGGAGAGAACTAACTACAAGTACTAGAGTTATATACACAATCAAATAAGAAGTTCCCTTGCTTCCTTAATGAGCAAGCTAAAGAGCCCATTGAAACTAACCTATCTATTTGTTTACTAACTAGATGATTCATTCATCCACTTTCTATTGCTTTATGTTGATGAAAGATACAATGCCATGTAAAGAATGAGTTGTATGTATAGAACAACCACTAGATCACTAGATTAGTTAGATTGCTATTTAGAGTGTTCCATTATGATATCCCTTTCCTCAAACATAGGAGAGAACTAACTACAAGTACTATAGCTGAAACTAACCTTTCCATTACCCTTACAAACTAGATTAGTTGTCTATTGATTCATTCATTCACTTTCTATTGCTTTAGGTAGATGAAAGATACAATCCCATGTAAAGAATGAGTTGTATGTCTTCCCTTATCTAGAACAACAACTAGATAAATAGATTAGTAGATTGCTATTTAGAGTCTTCCATTATGATATCCTTTCCTCAAACATAGGAGAGAACTAACTACAATACTAGAGTTATATACACAATCAAATAAGAAGTTCCCTTGCTTCCTTAATGAGCAAGTTAAAGAGCCCATTGAAACTAACCTATCTATTGTGTTTACTAACTAGATGATTCATTCATCCACTTTCTATTGCTTTATGTTGATGAAAGATACAATGCCATGTAAAGAATGAGTTGTATGTATAGAACACCACTAGAACACTAGATTAGTTAGATTGCTATTTAGAGTGTTCCATTATGATTCCCTTTCCTCAAACATAGGAGAGAACTAACTACAAGTACTATAGCTGAAACTAACCTTTCCATTACCCTTACAAACTAGATTAGTTGTCTATTGATTCATTCATTCACTTTATATTGCTTTAGATAGATGAAAGATACAATCCCATGTAAAGAATGAGTTGTATGTCTTCCCTTTTCTAGAACAACAACTAGATCACTAGATTTGTTAGATTGCTATTTAGAGTGTTCCGTTATGATATCCCTTTCCTCAAACATAGGAGAGAACTAACTACAAGTACTAGAGTTATAACAATCAAATAAGAAGTTCCCTTGCTTCCTTAATGAGCAAGTTAAAGAGTCCATTGAAACTAACCTATCTATTGTGCTTACAAACTAGATGATTCATTCATCCACTTTCTATTGCTTTATGTAGATGAAAGATACAATGCCATGTAAAGAATGAGTTGTATGTATAGAACAACTACTAGATCACTAGATTGTTAGATTGCTATTTAGAGTGTTCCGTTATGATATCCCTTTCCACAAACATAGGAGAGAACTAACTACAAGTACTAGAGTTATATACACAATCAAATAAGAAGTTCCCTTGCTTCCTTAATGAGCAAGCTAAAGAGCCCATTGAAACTAACCTATCTATTGTGTTTACTAACTAGATGATTCATTCATCCACTTTCTATTGCTTTATGTAGATGAAAGATACAATGCCATGTAAGAATGAGTTGTATGTATAGAACAACTACTAGATCACTAGATTAGTTAGATTGCTATTTAGAGTGTTCCATTATGATATCCCTTTCCTCAAACATAGGAGAGAACTAACTACAAGTACTATAGCTGAAACTAACCTTTCCATTACCCTTACAAACTAGATTAGTTGTCTATTGATTCATTCATTCACTTTCTATTGCTTTAGGTAGATGAAAGATACAATCCCATGTAAAGAATGAGTTGTATGTCTTCCCTTTATCTAGAACAACAACTAGATAACTAGATTAGTTAGATTGCTATTTAGAGTCTTCCGTTATGATATCCTTTCCTCAAACATAGGAGAGAACTAACTACAAGTACTAGAGTTATATACACAATCAAATAAGAAGTTCCCTTGCTTCCTTAATGAGCAAGCTAAAGAGTCCATTGAAACTAACCTATCTATTGTGTTTACTAACTAGATGATTCATTCATCCACTTTCTATTGCTTTATGTAGATGAAAGATACAATGCCATGTAAAGAATGAGTTGTATGTATAGAACAACTACTAAATCACTAGATTAGTTAGATTGCTATTTAGAGTGTTCCATTATGATATCCCTTTCCTCAAACATAGGAGAGAACTAACTACAAGTACTATAGCTGAAACTAACCTTTCCATTACCCTTACAAACTAGATTAGTTGTCTATTGATTCATTCATTCACTTTCTATTGCTTTAGGTAGATGAAAGATACAATCCCACGTAAAGAATGAGTTGTATGTCTTCCCTTTATCTAGAACAACAACTAGATCACGAGATTAGTTAGATTGCTATATAGAGTGTTCCGTTATGATATCCCTTTCCTCAAACATAGGAGAGAACTAACTACAAGTACTAGAGTTATATACACAATCAAATAAGAAGTTCCCTTGCTTCCTTAATGAGCAAGCTAAAGAGCCATTGAAACTAACCTATCTATTGTGTTTACTAACTAGATGATTCATTCATCCACTTTCTATTGCTTTATGTTGATGAAAGATACAATGCCATGTAAAGAATGAGTTGTATGTATAGAACAACCACTAGATCACTAGATTAGTTAGATTGCTATTTAGAGTGTTCCATTATGATATCCCTTTCCTCAAACATAGGAGAGAACTAACTAAAGTACTATAGCTGAAACTAACCTTTCCATTACCCTTACAAACTAGATTAGTTGTCTATTGATTCATTCATTCACTTTCTATTGCTTTAGGTAGATGAAAGATACAATCCCATGTAAAGAATGAGTTGTATGTCTTCCCTTTATCTAGAACAACAACTAGATCACTAGATTAGTTAGATTGCTATTTAGAGTCTTCCATTATGGTATCTCCTTTCCTCAACATAGGAGAGAACTAACTACAAGTACTAGAGTATATACACAATCAAATAAGAAGTTCCCTTGCTTCCTTAATGAGCAAGTTAAAGAGTCCTTGAAACAAACCTATCTATTGTGTTTACTAACTAGATGATTCATTCATCCACTTTCTATTGCTTTATGTTGATGAAAGATACAATGCCATGTAAAGAATGAGTTGTATGTATAGAACAACCACTAGATCACTAGATTAGTTAGATTGCTATTTAGAGTGTTCCAGTATGATTTTCCTTTCCTCAAACATAGGAGAGAACTAACTACTACAAAGACTATACTGAAACTAACCTTTCCATTACCCTTACAAACTAGATTAGTTGTCTGTTGATTCATTCATTCACTTTCTATTGCTTTAGGTAGATGAAAGATACAATCCCATGTAAAGAATGAGTTTGTATGTCTTCCCTTTATCTAAACAACACTAGATAA